>WBMV01007376.1:353673-541780 GCA_013396655.1 Campylorhamphus procurvoides
CCGGCCGGCGCCGCGGACACCGGGACCCGCCTGCAGGTAGGGCCGGCTGGGCGGGGGGGGCTGCGGCGCATCCGGCAGTGGGGGCAGTGCCGGGCCCGGCCCGCAGCAGGGGCGGAGGGCGGGAGGGGGAGCAGCCGGGCCTCGCCTTTCCGCCGCCGCGCAGCTCCGGGGAGGCCTCCCCTGCATCCATCTTCTGCCCTGGGAGAAGGGCTCGGTCCATGCCGAGAGGGGCCCGCGTGCGGGGGGTGTCGGGCGGAGGGGTAAGAACAGCTTCTCTGTACTGGAGCGGGGTCTTGGCCTGCCTGGGCTCTGGCCATGGACCTCCTCTACCAGTTGCCCCGTTGACTTTGTCTGTTATTGTACATTATGCCTCTCTAGCGCCTAATGGAAGGTCTCTGAAGCCTTCACCTGAAAAAGACACAT
The DNA here is from genome assembly GCA_013396655.1 of Campylorhamphus procurvoides. Taxonomy (NCBI): domain Eukaryota; kingdom Metazoa; phylum Chordata; class Aves; order Passeriformes; family Dendrocolaptidae; genus Campylorhamphus; species Campylorhamphus procurvoides. The sequence continues at coordinate 354,097 of WBMV01007376.1, forward strand.
CGCAGACCCTCAATCAGTGATGGCTGCACGGTGTTTCAGGCACAAATGTTTTATGCCACGGTGCAACCTGATGTTTGTAGTTGGGGGATGTGTGTGCTGCCATGTTGCTTGTGCAGTCTTACTCCTTTTGTAGCCTTTTTGCATCCCTATTCTTGGAGGGAGATCCATGAGTGTGTTTTCATGTCCTGGCCGTGCATTCTGTGCCCCTCAGTTGGTTTTCATTACCTTGCTCTCTCCTAGAGATGTTTATCTTCAAATAGTGATACCGTCACCTGTTTTCTTGCACTGGAATGAGAAATTCGAATAAAGCTGAAAATTCTGAATCATCTGCTGCTTTCCAGATAGTGACCCCGAATATGGCCAGACTGTATTTTTAAAATAACGTTTTCTCGTCATATTCTACTCATGGCAGTGAATGTCATGTGCCCAGCTCATTCTCGGTGTAAAGCCAGATAAGAGTTAATAAAAACAACTGTTGCGGTAGTTAAAAGTCATGATACTGGTAGATCTGTGCCAGATGCTAAATTCAGCACCAGCTGTGATAGGGTGAGGACCAGGTCTTGTGGTCCTGGTCTTCCACAGGTGTTCCACATGGGATTTCTTTAGTCATCCACTGAAACAGGTTGCTCTCTGTTAATGGACATCCAGTGGCAGATGTAATTTCAGAGGGACAAACTATAGTTTTGAGCTAAGCGTTCACTTAAATTCTCTGAAGTGTCTATAATTTTGCATTCCCAAATCAAAATTGTTATCTTGTTAAAAAGCTGTGGTGGTTTAGTTACCCAAACCACCACAAAAGCAAAGCAATAATTTTGTCAGGGACCGGTTGGTGTATAATGCATCAGAGTAATTGTAAAATAATAAAAAACCTTAAGGTGTACATAAAGTGAAGCTGTTATTGCATGTTTATGCTTAATCAACTAGTTGAGCCTTTGATCTTCACAATGTAGTTGGTATTTCTATTCTGACTTGAATTCTAGAAATATTAATATGTTTGGTTTGTCTTTTTCCAGAAACTTCTAGACTATGCAGCATCTAACATAAGGCACTTTCAGATCTTAAATCTGACCATACATGTTTTTTTGGGGGGGGGGAGGGGTTTTGCAACAAAATGTTGAACAGCTTGAAATATTGTATTATTTTCATTCTTGTTTCATTAAATTTCGTATGTATCTAGTGCTAAAAATTCCTTTTCTGTTATCAGCTTTTTTTTTCTTCCACTCTTAAAAATTAATTTAAACTTAGAAATTCACATTTCTAGCTCAGAGAAGTTTTATTACCTTTTAAAGTTTATGTCTAATATCAAAATTTTTAATGATTTCTTAAAATAGTCTTGAATTTCTGTATAAAAATTATGTATTAACTATTTTCACAGGAGCAAATATGATTCAATACTTCTAACTTCTTTTTTAATTATGAAGATTTCAAGTTATCATTGTCGTCCTGCATAACGCAACTACTTTTGTTTCACATATAATGTGCACTTTAAGGAGGCACTGGGTATAGTTAGGGATAGAAATATGAGTCAATATTTAATAATTATGCAATAAGTATTTTTCAAGCTTGTGCTGTACTGTTTCCAACTCTATTCTGTGTCAGTTTCAGTTCAGCCTGGGAACTTTTCCATTAACTTCACTTCAGATAAGAGATTCTCTTCAGTAAAGCATTTGAAGCAATAGCCTATGTTTCCCTTTCTAGGTAAATGCCAATGGTCATTTTTATAATTACTTAGAGAAAAGAAGATCATTCTGTTTTAATGAGAAAGAGGAGTCATGTAGAGGGATATTTATGATATATTTAAAATTTTTTTTAACACTTAAATTCTTAATTATTGTATTCAATTTTATATTTCAGGGATGCAATCTGAGAAAATGTGAAAACTTTTTGGTTTGTTTTTTAAATTTGTTGAAAGTAGTGCAGAAGAAGGAGGCCGTGTTTCTAATGTTTGTTAGGTCGATGGGCAGTATGAAGGCATTCAAATCTGGATAAATGAGCTGGGGAAAAGAAGCCCTAATATCTCTGTAAGCAAACTGTAAAAAGATGGGGGGAATATCAACCCCTCTGTATTTCCTCTGTGAGGTTCATTGGCTTCTCATTTATCTACAAGAGCTGTATTCACACAGCCTGAAGTTTTAGTAAATTAAAGATCAAGGTGCCTCTGAAAAATACATAAGCCAGAGGTTGAATTAGAAGCCACCATATTCAGCCAACAGAAAGTCTTTGGCCTGAGAACCTTCCTTTATGCCATTGGTGTTCTCTGTCTACCAGAAAAGCGTCTTCTTGTGGAAGAATCCTGCTCCTTCAGCAGAATTGAAGGAAATTAATTGCTTTGTGTCTGTATATGTTACTATCTGTCCAGCTGGCTTTCTTGTTATTTGAACTTGTGAAGTCAATCATCCTTACTTCTTGCATCTCTTGTCCAGGTGCTCTCCCCTTTACAGAATTTAGACCAACAATGGAAAGTGTGAAATTAACTTTAGACATCAGATACAAGGAGTTTAATAATATCCGGAAAAAGTGACTAACATTTGACTCTTTAAGAAAAAATCTTGAGCATCATGCTACAGGCATTCCAGTCTTCCTTATTGTTCCCCAGAACTCTCTGAAATAGAGTGTCTTCTAGAAAATAGCGCAACCCTTCTATTAAGCAGTGTAGTCTGAAGAAGGAGCTCCTGTTTTCCTGTTTGCCAGTTTTTGATATTTGCAACTGTTTAATATTCTGTACTGTAGCTTATAGCTTACTTGCAGAATCTACTGAGCTACTTTCTGGCAATCCTACTTTCGTTATGAGGATGAATGTTTCTATTTTTCCAATTTTATCTCCTCCATTTTCTTCATTGATCAGTTTGGATTTTTTTTGAAATGCCAAATTCTACAATGTTACACAAATAGTCAGATCACTTCTGAAAGTGCACTGTGATGGTCAAGTATTAATTACACTGCTTTTGCTTCACCTTTCTTCTTTTGCTTTATAGGAAACAGAGAAAATAGCTATTCCAGTCCCTCCAGGTAAGTAGAGCAATGGGGTTTTTTTCCTTTAAAGTGCAGAATTTTTATTTTTTTTAAATTTATGTCACTTGTTATTAAGTGGTGTATTCTACCTACTACTGATTTTTACTGAAATCAAAACTTGTAAGTCTTCTCTATAGAAAATTGTGGAAATAAAGATAGACTTAAATGTGGGAAGTGATTTAAATTTATGCTGTGAATTCTGTGCAAGTGTCAAAAGTGTGAAGGTGCCCTGTTCATTTTGATTTGTGTTGATTTTTTTTTTTGGTTGCATGAGAAAGCCATCTCTTAATTTTGAGGGGTTTAAATTTGGAAAATAAAAATAGCTACCTGGTATGGTTTTGGTTTGTTTTTCCCCCCCCCTCATCTAAAGAAGCGTATTAAAAGTCTTGTAAGGAGCAAAGCAGAGCACTTAATTCATCTCTTCAGGTAACCAGTAAGAGAATGCTATTCTTTACTGTGGCAAATATGTTCAGTTCACTTCACTTTAAATAAGTATGCACCTCAAGCAGAGCTCTGAGTTGATAAAGTCTGAAAAATTTTGACCTTGTCCTTTTATGCTTCAGTTTCCTATTATAAAATGAAACTTTAAAGCTTTATACTATCTAAAGTAATTGCACACTATGATGAGACCTACAGAAAAGCTTAGTAAGAGTTAATAATTCTCTTCACAATAAGGCCACTGTATCTTGCAGTAAAACAGGGCACAATCCCAGATCAAATGTAAAGAATAAAAGGAAATGTTGACTAGACATGATCTGTCTTGAGGAAATGCAAACATCCGTACGAAAATACATCACTGATACTGTAACATAAGCACTTTATAATGTTTGGACCCAGAGGAGACTGAATATTGATATGGACTACTATAATTCTGACTTGTCTCAGTGGCCTGATACAGGTTTTGTCCAACTTTCATCTTTTTCAAAAAATGTACGGATTTTTCTTGAGTTGGAGCCAAATGCAAGTGATCAGTCTGGCTGCAGAGCTTGGGTGTGCTTCACATGTGAGCAGTCATAGATAAATGAGCTACTACTGTACCTGCAGACTGGCAGATTGTCCTCTAGGGACTCTCTAGTTTAGAGGGGTGAGATTTTCTGAGACAGTGACATTTCTGAGAATATGTGTCTCTTCTTGCTTGCTGGCCAGTAGAGGAATGCTGTCCTTCAAAAGTTTTAAGGGTTTTGTTTATTGGTGGTGGTTGTGTGCTTATAGTTGTCTTTTCTGTGTTCAGTTCTGACAGTTTTCTTCCATGGTAGTTGTGTCAGCCCTGATGTTACAGGAGGGCAGTTTCTGTATTGGTACAGTGCTTAAAATAAGTAATCCCAGGGTAAGACTGCACAGCCTGTGAGCAGGTTTGCATGGAGGTCTTTTGGCACACAATTTGCTTTCTACAGGTAAAGCAGAGGCTTTAGCTGCAAGTCTGATGAATCTATTAGGTATGTGTGAAGAATTATTTTTCTTAGTAAGTTTGAAGATGTCTTTGCAAGGACTGCCAGTATGTATATGTTTTAAACAGCTACTTAAATGTTACATAGAAAATAAATTCTGAAACGAGGTGTCAGTTGTGTTTTCCATGCTCCTGTATATGGGAAATTAAAAGAAAACAGAAGAACCTTTACCAGTAAAATAAGACATGGCTTAAGTCAGTGCATGCTTCTATTCTTTTACAAATTGTCTACAGAAAGGTATTTTGGACGCAAGCCTCAGACTATGTAGTAATAGTTTCCACAAAGTGTTTAATTAAAATCTTATAGAAATATGCAGATAATTGTTGAAGCTATTTTTGTAGCACATCTAGGTAAACATTAATGTGATGTTTTATAGACACATCTTTATTTTTAAAATAAGCACAGAGTCCTAAATATTAGTGAATTACTGCAAACCTGTTTTTCTCTGTATTATATAAAGATTAATATATACCTATTTATATATTTACTGTACCATTTACATTCCAAAAGCCATAAAAGAGGCTTTTTACGTTTTAAATAGGCATGATTTGGAAGTATTTTACTTTTGTATTGAAAGTATGGAGCAAACACCAAAAAGTGTTTATTTTATTTTATTACCAAAGTTAATTATGCTGCCAAGATAATTTCATGTTTTTCCTGTGTTCAGTTCTGATCCTGTAACTGTGTATCTGAAATCCTTTATGCTACTGAAAGCAATGTAAGGTTGAAAGCTCACAGAAGAAAGTTGTAGTTCGACGGACTGTAGTAAGAATAATTTCACTGAATGTTTATTTTATCTGAGGAGATGAGTTAAGGTTGGAGTTTTGCATTCAGATTGGGTTCCTTCAGAAACATCTTTTTTCCAAGGAACAAGGTGTGTGCTGTTGCCATGGGTAATAGTCCAAGGTGTCTATAATTCACCTCTAGTGGCAGGGTTATCATTCTTATGTATTTTATTTCTCATTTGGCTGGGTGAGTTAACCTTTTTGTCAAGATGGCATTTAAGTCTCTATTTTGGTTTTCAAGGGGACAGTATTTTCTAAATTCTTCTTTCTTACTGTGATACTCTTACTTTAAACAACCAGTTTCCAACAGAGAGAAACTTAAAATCAGAGTGGGAATTACAAACATTTTTTTCTGAAAATTTGCCTTCTGTGTTAGTCTTGTTGTGCCTGTCAGACAGTGTAATCCAGAAGGAAAAGAGGAGGCAAAGGTTTGTTTGTATTTTGTAGCAGCAACAGTTTTACTTGTTGGGCTGTAAAGTTAACCTCACAGTCTTTTAAAGCTGTCAGAATATTTCCCAAGTTTGGTTTGTCTATTGTGGTTTGTTCACCTCTGTTTCTAGTTGTGATATCTTTATGGTATCCTTTAAATTTTAGAGTTATCTTGGATTGCTCGGTTTCATGCATTCAAATTTTGAATTTCTGCAAGGATGGAGATTCCATAGCCCCACTGGGCAACCTGTACCTTGCTCTTAACTTTCTTGGTGTGCCTTTTGAATATTGCATCTCATCCTTTTCTTACACTCTACACAAAGTCTAGATCTGTCTTCTCTATGTCAACACGTTAGATAGTATAAGAAAGCAGGTAGGTCCTTCCTTAGCCTTCCTTCTCCATTCTGAACAAACTTTTTCTTCCTGATATTCCTCTTGATATGTAATAGTCCAGCCTGCTAACTGTTTTGATGGGGCCACAGATGGTTTCTTTCCAGTTCATCAACTGTCTTGAGGGACTCAGCACTGGATAGCACTCCAGCTGTAGACTTGTAAGTGCCAGATAAAGGAGAATAATCAATTCTATTCATGTGGTTGCTGTGCCTTTGCTAATTCATCCCAGTAGCTTGTTGGCTTTCAGTGCTGCAGGTGACATGACGCTGAATCGTATTCGGTTTGTTGGCCACCAGGAGTCAAAGGGTCTGCCCCAAAGCTGCTTGATGCTAGTAGCCCCTCAGCCTCCACTGGTGCATGGAGTTATTTCATTCTAGGTGCAAGCTTTTCATTTGTCTTTGTAATAGGTAAACACAATTCTTATCAATTTGGCTACACTAATGAATGCAAGCCCTTTGGTTTTTTATCCTGTCAGATCCAGTTTCTATTTAGATTTATAACGTCCAAGGTATTGCTTGGAATGTGAGTGAACTTCTTTTCTATTTTAGGTGCAAAAATTTCAGTGCTTCAAGATAATTTCTTTTTTTCCTCAGCTAGAATCCCTTTACAAGGGATTACCTCACAAAATTCCATGTGGCCTGTAGTCAAATACTGTTACAAAGATGAGGACATGAATTTATCTCCAACTTTTTTCCAGTAAGTTTGCCAGGAGGACAGCGCTGCTTTTCTTTTTCACAGGGGATTGAGTTTTTATTTATATATCAGGCATTCAAAATTCACAGGCTTCACAAACCAATACACAGAACCAGTCAACTTCATATATGCAAATACATGCCTTGGTAATATTCCTTTAAAAGGGAAAATGAGCAGACTTAAAAAATTGATTTTTACATCTTATCACCTAAGAAAAATGCTAACAGTACGGATGGAGTAGATTTTATGGCTGATACTATGCATTTCTTAGAGACATGACAAGAAGATACAGTAACAGTGGAAAAAATGTCCCACGTGCACTTTGGTTATCAAAATCTTTGTCCTTTGGATCAAAAAAACCCAAAACCAGAACTGTTTCTTCCACCATCAGACATTTCTGATATGGATATAGCTCTTCTGCTCATAATACATATCCATATGTGCATATTGGCATATGGTGGCATATGTAGCCATATATAACTTTGTGGTGTCCCATGATCGCAGATATAAAAAAGCAAATTCCTTTTGAGATCTCAACAAGACTGACTCTGTTTAAACCTGCATTTAAAAGAACAAGATTGTTACATAGCTGAAGAAGTTTGTGGGGTAGCTTTTAAGTGTCTTTTGAGGTTCCACATAATGTAAGGTTATAATCCTAAAGCTTCATTGATAGGGACTTTATTTCTTACCCTGAAGCCATAGCCTTAAGTATTCAGACTTGCCCATGACCTTGTTAATACTCTTTATTAGTGAAAGTGCCAAGTTCATAGTTTTAACAGTTCAAGAAATATTTCATTCCTTCAGAAACTTGAGACAGGTTATGAACTATTTGCAAAGAACCGCAGAACAGTCTCTATCCCTGATTTACTTTGGCATCCTTCCTTTGGGACGTTAAATGTTTCCCTAAGCTGTCAGTGCCAAAGAGTCTAAATTTTCTGGCAGCCATTCATCATTGCCTTGTGATCTCAGCTCAGTATCCTCATTCTGTTAAACATGTATGTATATTTAGAAGTAACAGTTTGGAATCTGCTGCACTCCATGTTTTATTTCTTTGCTGTCTGGTGTACCATGACCAAGGACACTGGGATCTCCTCCTCCTTAAGGTAATATCCAAAAAGTCTGTACAGGTTTGTTACTGTACAGGTACAGGCAGAAGGATCAAGTAACATGTTCCCTGCAGGTCTCTGAGGAAATAAGTCTGAAATTATTTGCTTGGGCTTATTTGATTTACTTTGTGTCTAGTACTCAGTGGTGTACTAGAACTGTACATCCTTAGGATGGTTCCACAGTTTCAGAAGCCTCGCAACTCTACCTGACTAGTGTACCAGGGGAGAGATGGATTTATTCTGCTTATGATTTTTAATCATAAAGATGTCTTTATTCATCTTTATTTGCTTCATCAAGCTAAATAGTGTTCAGAACTAACATCGTTAGTTCTCCACACAAGTACTCACATTTAAAGATGAATGTATTTCCTCCAGGGTAAAGCTACAGATGCCATAACTAATTAGAGGATGTATTAAAGTAAACCATTCCTTTGAAATGCTGTTGTTTCATGGGTGAAAAGTGGACACTTTGCTATTTATCTTTACAAAAACATGCATTATTACATTTTTAGCATGCATAGTAATTAATATCTTCTTTTAGTTACAGTTCATTGCCATGAAAAGGAGGATATGATAGTTTGCCCTATGAAACAGGTTTATATGTGAAATCTGGCAGGTATGTGTATTAGTATGTGGGTGAGTATGCAAAATAGCACTAAATATAATTGATACCTCTTACTTCTTAAATATTTTTAACCTGTCAGTAATTTAGTAGCTGAAACAGTACTGGAGTACATGTTTTTGTAGTTAAATTTGTAACAGTTTATGCAAAGGGATAAGTATCGACTTATCTTTAAAGATGAACTTTAAATAAAGATTGTGAAAAGACTAAGGAATCAGCACTTCTTCCTCATCTGTTGAAACCATAACCTTGACTGCTTGGTATTGTCTGCTGCTTTGGTATTTTTTTTAATTGTGGGAATTGGTTACTACAATGTATGTTTTTTCAGTGACAAGTTGTCTTACTGTATTTTCATATACTTTTTGCAATTAGTCATGTTAAATATGAACTTGCATTTCCAATTGAGTGTATGTCCAAAACCCGCTATGTCTCTGCTGTGTTTTGTGTACCCTTCTGACATAGCTTGAAATCTATACATTGTTTGAATCCCAGGTATCTAGAAGATTAGTCTAGCTGGAAGGCAGAAATTCTTGCCCATGGAATATTAAAATATCCTGTGGATGTTGATGTGTTGATGATTTGTTGCAATATTTGTAAAACTTGTTCCATTCTAATTTTAATACAGGTAGCACAACGACCTGTAGAATATGAGTGATGACAAACCCTTTTTATGCACTGCCCCTGGATGTGGCCAGGTAATTAACACTGATCAAATAAAGTTAAAACAGTGACATGTATTTTTAGTGACAAATACCTAATTTGTATCAGGTAACCTGTATTTTCCAGAATATTTTGGTGTTGGTGGGGAGCTCATTGTGAAGCTTGCTTCTTGCTAATCTTCACAGCTACAGTGACTGCAAATATTTAACAGCAACATTTTGTTTTATTTATATTTTTGTGTATAGGAAGATGCTAAGAATATGCCTACCACAAAATATATTTCAATTCCTATTGTAGTTTTGAAGTATTTAAATAGCATTAATATATATATAGAGGTGAATGTGAACAGAAGAGTAAAAATTCTATGGCGTGTTTTAGCAGATGGTTGCTTAAAAGGAAGCTATCTTAACATTTTAATATAGTAACCTGAAAATAAGTGAATTTGCATTATCTGCTGCATGAAATGGACATCCTTTATACACCCTACATCCTTTATACAGAGCTAATTTTGTAAGCTGAATCTTTTCATTAAGCTGCTGCCTTTATAGAGAATTGATTTGTTAAACAAGATGTTTTTCATTTTGTTAGCACTTTGATTTAACTGGATTTTGAGTTCAAAATACTCTGATTTTTATTCTGAAAATTTAGTTCTTGTGATGAATGACAGCATTAATGTTATATTAATGGAGCCTTCTGTATTTAAAGTGGAAAAGGACTAAGATTTCTTACTATGTCTTTTATGTTCAGGGACATCAAAAGTAAGCGAAGAGAACTGCTTTCTCCTAAGCACCATGTTTGTCCCTATCCTGTTTGAATCCCATTGTGGTATAAGCTCTGTCAGAAGGGTTTTGGTAACTAAGTCTCATGGAAGACACATCATTAGGCTTCAGCATCAGGATTCCAGTGAAGATGAAGAGCAAAGTTCATGTCCCTGAAAATGGGCAAGGCTGCTCCAGAATAGATAGAATGCTCTAGAATTCATACTTTAGAATAGAAAGAGGGAGTCAGGGTCTGGAGATCCTCTTCCCTCTGAAAGAGCTGGTCCGTCGCGTAGTGGGAGCAGAAAGTTCTGTTTGTCTCTTAGTATGATAGAATGCAAATGTTTCTGTCTTATGCTTTATGTAGAGATAGGGCACAAGAGTTAAGGAGAACTGGGCATTTGGAACTCTGGGCAAGAGTGTTCTAACCAAAAAAACATCCTGGCCTGTTTCACCCTATGTTACAGTGATCCTGCATTTTTAATTCCCCTCGCAGTTCCCCATGTAAATGTCCTTTCTCACGGAAACATTCTGAATGACTATGACTCAGGCCAACTAAGCTTATGTATTGGTCCCTGATTGGTGTGTATCTGTTATATGTGGAGTGACTTAAATTAGTGAGGCGTAACCAGAAGCATAATTTAAGGCTCAAATGTTCACAAAGAAAAGTAAGAATTTCAGTGTTTTGTGTAAAATGTGTTCTTTTTAGGAAATCTGCATCGTGGGAAACATTTTCTTAGATTATGTCAATTGAAACACTAACTACCCACAATTACAGATGCATAGCAAATTTCAAGTTAGTGAAAGTAGGAATATCTCTTTTACAGCATCTAGTTTGTCTGCTTACTGCTTTTTAATAGCATGTACCCTGATTTTTTTGGGGAAAATATGCACAAAACTAGCATACTTTTGAAAACCTGAGAGATTTTTAAAGCGCTGCTAAGTTCAGTTCATTCACAACATTTCAGTTGTGTGATATTGTTCCAGTGTTTCCCATTCTGTCTCTTATTTTGTGCCATAAATGGTCAGGGGCAGGAGCTATGGTTTATTTTATCTTCACGCTGTTAAGTACAGTGAAGTTTGTGATTACAGATCAATTCTCATTATTGTGGTAATACACACAACACAGTAGTCAAATTCAGGTAGTCAGTTACTAGATATTGTCAAGATGCATTAATATAGCAAATGGCTATTTGCTGGTGGTTGGTGGAGTCTGCAGCACCCTAAAATTCTATCTTGGAGTTTTGATGAATGCAGGTACTTATGCTATGATTTCCCTGATATCATATTTAGTTACTATGAACGTCATTTGAGTTTTATATTTCTGCTTGATACTGTTGACCAAGGAGCAAGACATATCTGCCTAAGTGGGTTGACTTTTAACGTCGTAATGGTAGCTTTATGTGTTGTAAAAAATTGGATTCTGTGGAATGGCGTTTACTCTGTTCACACTCAGAATTACAACTGTTTCTTAAAACTTTCTGCTGCAGCGTTTTACCAATGAGGATCATTTGGCTGTCCATAAACATAAACATGAGATGACACTGAAATTTGGTCCGGCTCGTAATGATAGTGTCATTGTGGCTGGTTAGTATATACTTTTATAACTAGTTTGTTCACTTTTTTGCTGGAATGGGCATAGATTTTATGCATTTTCTGTACATAACACATAGACTTATGTTAAGAGAATATGAAACATTTTCTTCACTACAGTGTGTGCTTAGACAGTATTTTCTTACATAATTCATTTGTGTCAGAAGTTGAAGCTGGTATTATTCTGCATAAGTTACTTTTATTTGGCTCTGATACATAAAATAAATATTTTTAAATATCAATACTCAAGTAATTGATTAAATTATGTACAAAACATTCCCTAAGAACATGCTAATAAAGGCTGTGCCTGAGAGGGTCTGTAATTAGATGAAACTGTATTTCAGTTTTAATTATTGGTCGATATTACCTGTCTCTTGTATTTTAAAATATATAGCATCTTTTACATATCATGGTGAAATTAGAAGAATCTGTAACTATTATTCTTCAGATGGGATAGTAGAAGAAAGATCAAATATTTTGTTTTCATTTTAGCTTACATTTCAAAATACTTTTACTATAATTCCACTTCTGAATTCATAGTATACCATTAGTCAATTACAACTAACTTTTTTTATTTGTCCAGGATCAGAAGTAATCACCAATGGATGATTGATTACATTATAAATTTTGAAGTTTTTGAATGAAGGTAACATGTCCTAACTATTCTAGGGTTACAGTCAGGCTGGAGTTTTTTTTGGTGGTGGAGCAGCTTAAATAAACTTCACAAAGGCTTTCAGACATTTTTCTGGTTTCTTTTTCTTACAAGTGGCTAATTTGTTAGGACAAGCAGACAGAAAAAAACATTGATCTTAAACTAGCGTTACAAATTTTTAAATTCTAAATGTGCTCCTTGGCAATTATATCATAAGAAAGGGGACATGTCAAATAATCAGGTGTTTGAGAATGAAATTGTGGCAGTGTCTGTCTTTGTGTAGCCACATTCCAGTGTAGAAACTGTCATAAAAACCAGGTTACATTAGTAAGTACACATAATAATACCACATTACAGTGTTTTAAATGCAGGTAACTATGTAGCAGATGTGGTTAATTTTGACCTGGTAATGACAGTGAAATAAGGCAAATTTACATAGTACCAGAAATTTTCTATTAGGATGTTTTTGAAACTGCTTCATGGAATAGTCACCCAGATGTCAGAAGTCCTATAATTCCAGCTTGCTATATAGGCATCATAGAATCTATATGGTCTTGTGTACAGTATCTCACTTTACTTCCCTTTAGAAGTTCCATGCACTTGAAAGTAGTCACTGCTGTTGTCAAATTATGAAAAGACAGAAGCAATCTCGATGAGAGCCGTGCACTTCTTTTTTTTTTTTTTTAAATTGAAAGCCTTCATGTGGGCCTTATCTTTTATTGGAAAATAGAGCCTGCTTGCTCACTGAAGTGTTCTGCTGTGCACTTGAGAATAGCTGCCTGTGGTTTGTGGATACAGAAGAAATGCTTTGATACCCTCCTAAAATTTGTAAGGGTCTTACTGGTTTACAGGCTCCACTTGCTTGTTTCCAGCAGGTGGAGTGTGCCTGCTGGCTGCCTCCCTGGAGGGCACAGCGGAGCCCGCCTGCAAGGCACGGGAGTTCCCACCCACCTCGGCTCTTTGTTTGTTTGTATCCTGAAAAGTATTTACAATAAATAGGTTCATAAATGGTATTTTAAAAATAAAATTGTGGGGGTTTTATGCACTTCATTTCAGATCAGACACCAACACCAACTCGATTCTTGAAGAACTGTGAAGAAGTGGGCTTATTCAATGAATTGGCAAGTCCTTTTGAAAATGAGTTTAAAAAGGCTTCTGAAGATGACATTAAGAAAGTATGTTGAAAAACTTTTTCTTCTCAGAGTTTCTATTTTTTGTATCAGAAATTCCATTAAAAAACAAACTTTGGATTTATATATTGCTTTCTAAACTGTACCAGTAATCATTTGTTAGCTGCTTATATATGTTGTACGGAGAGAATACAAATCTATGATTACTCTTCTGAAGGTTAGTTTACCTGATTAATTTTGCATAGTTAGCATGGGCAATGGGACTTTGTCTTAGCTCCTAAAGTATCTAGTTAAATACTTCTGCAAGTAAAAGATTTTGTTCGATGTTCCCTTTCAATAATTTTGCCTTTAGTTGATTACCTGGTTGACTTTCATAGGAGAAGATAAAGAAATACAGCTTTATACTCATTTATACAGATTTTGCAGAATCAGTACCTTCATTTGCTTTATTTCAGTAAAGATTTTTAGAGGTACTCCTGAATAGGATGGGTTGTTATCCATTCCTCGTAAGCCTCATCCTTGTTTTGTTGCCACAACAGTATCAAATAGATTTTTAAGTTTAGTTTTTCTAATTGGTGTATGCTGGTTTTACAACATGACTTACAGTAAAACTGATTCTGAATTTACTAAGACTATTTTCTGTGTAGTTCACCACTGTCTTGGAGGAGGTTATAAGTATTGCCAAGTATTGTAAACATTTTGTCTATTTCTTTAATTGATGCAAATTTTCCAAGCTGCCCTCTGTGTTACAAGAAGAAACATAGTCGTGCCATATCTCTGGGTGATTTGTATACCTAATACAACCATGGCAATATGTGGAAAAATGTACTGTAATAGCTCACTTTCTAGTGGATTGATAGTTTAGTTTTTTCTGTAGTATTTCATATTTACATGTGGTAGGAAAAGAGATTCCAATTCTAACAATCTTCCCTGTCTATTAGTAATATATTGTACAGGAAAATTAGGAATTGAATTGAAAAAAAGTCATCTGGAAGAACTTAAAAAGATGAGCTTTGGACAAAGTTTCTTCCAAAAGTATTTGGATAGCAGATGAGAGAGGAGTATAATCTTTCAAATCTATAGCATTGCTTTAAGTACTTTTGTAACTTCTTTTTGGTATTTCAGATGTCCCACTGGATTTTACCTGCATAGTAATATAAAATTTGCTTTTTCAATAATTGTTTTCTGCAGTAAGCTTGAATTTAATTGTCCGTAGTAGCTTTTTTGATTTGGAAATGTAGTTAGAATTCTGTGCTTTGTAGCATGAGGTATAATAATTTATAGAAGGATATTAATTTAGCTGTAATTATTTAAGTGTTACAGTCCTTCCTTAGCTGTAATTTTCTTGTGACTCTTGGGAAAGGAAAACTTTAAGAATGTTTTTAATTCTCAGGAGGGAAATACTTAGTCTGATGTTGGTGTTACTGAAGATGGGTGTTCATGGAGGTGGTGGTAAAATAACCTTGACTGATAATGTGTCTGCATCAACATCTTTCAAACATCAATACCTCTGTGTTGTTATGGGCTGATATTTCTCTTTAGTTATTTACACTTTCTTGCTTAGTTTCATTTTTTAGAGATTGAGTAATTTTGTTTTATATTGTTTCTCACAGATGCCTCTAGATCTGTCTCCTCTTGCAACACCAATTATAAGAAATAAGATCGAAGAACCTTCAGTTGTAGAGACAACTCATCAAGATAGTCCTTTACCTCATCCAGAGTCTACTACTAATGATGAAAAGGTCAGAACCTTTATTTTTCTCTTTTGAAACTTAGTTTTGGAATCCTGTGGTGATCTGTAAGTTTGTTGTATATGGTGATAGCCACACCACTTAGCTGGTTGAAATGAAGAGTTTTCATTTGCCATGTTCCTGTGGATATATAGCTCTGTTGTTCAGTTCTTCAGTTAGCTTTGTTCACTGCAATTATTTCTTTGCCTCCAGTAGAGCTAGAAGGAAGTCAAATTTAAGATTCATGCTATGTTAGAAAATGCTAAAGGGGCTCTTTATTCTTGTTTGTGCATCATCATTCATTAAAAAAAAACAATGGAAGTTCAGTTTCTTTGACTTTATTGTGTTTTCTTTTAAATAACATCCGTAGTTTGGGACCTCTCGTGTATGTGTTTGTTTAGCCCATGTTTTACCAAAAATTGTTTTGTAGGGGGTGTTCTACAAAAGCATACAAAACTAAGCACAAGATAATTTCGTTTCAAATGTTGCACTCTTTAAGATATAACACTGTCTTTAAAAGTAATCTCTGGCATTTGCTTGTTTAGTTTACCTGAATACTCATGGAAGACTGAGGTATTGTCTGTCACCAGATGATGTTGTAGTCAAATCAGTTTTAGAACTGTTGCTTTAAGGAACAGTTTGATAGTAATGATCACTTCAATATGTGACTTGTGTTTTCATCTTGTGGAATTCTCCTGAAGAACACCAAATGATGCAAAATCAGTGGAATTAACTATTTCTAGTCTTACTTCAATAAATAAAAATATTAGGAGCAGAACATCATAAAGCATTAAGGTTGCTCTAGTCAGTCTTTATGTGCATTTTCACTGGGTAGTCTTTGAGGGACTTAGCTACCTTACTCCCAAAAATGAGGAGGACTTTTTAGGATCACAGGTTAATTCAGGTGGGAAGGGACCACAGGATTTTCTGGTTCAACTTCCTCCTGAAAGCAGGAGTTAGCTCTGACATCAGACCAAGTTACTCAGCACTTTACAGTCTGGTCTTGAAACGTCTGTGGGAGAGAGGCTGTAAAACATCTCAGTGCAACCTGCTCCAGTACCAGACTGTTCCTGTGGGGAAATTGTTTTTCTTTGGACCTGGTCTGAAACTCTCTGGTTTCAATTCCCTCTCCTGTGCTACCAACAGGAACCAATGTTAGAACAGCCTTGAGTGTGTGACAGAAAATGAAGAAGAGTTTCCCTTCAGATTTGTCCTTAAAAAGCTTTGCTCAGTTTTATTAGGGAGCAAGGATGAGTGATCATGTGTCATCAAGGCTATCATGTTTCAAAAATAGTAAAAGTAGCTTATGGAAATATATGTAAAATGCTGCTTAGATTAAGTGAATCATAGTCCTTTTCATTTATTCTTTATTTCAGAGGTTAGTTTGGGGGTTTTGCTACAAATACTTATTCCAAGTAGTCTAATTTTGGCAGAAGATAATATCTTTAGTGGTTCAGTATCTCATTAGCATCATTACAAGTGAAAATTATATCTCAGTGCTTGGCAGTATTTATAAGCTTGTCTCATTCATGATGTAATTCCAGTGTGTCACTATAACAGTGCTGCTGCTCAGTGCTGTTCTGGTATCTGATTGTAGAGACAAGCTGAGCAAGGCTGAGGGTGCTGCTGCTGAGTGTGGCCTGCAGAAGCTGAGAAATGTGAGCAGTGTGTTGCTGTTTTCTCAGATTTTTGTGTTCTCCTATAGATGTATTAAAGGAGAGGGGCTGTTTTTTGGGTTTTTTTCAGAGCATAGCTGTAACTATTTCATTGGCTAAATATATTTTAATAGCCTTAACTGATTACAGTGTGTTTATGTATGTGAAAGGCAATTCTATTTTTTCTTGTAGTTGTCAAAAGAATTCCCTGGAGACTCTTTAAAAACCATGCTTAATTCTTTTCCTGGTTTTCCAGTTCACAAGTTCTATTACGCTTCAGTAAGAGTTGATATTCTGCTTTGAATAGACAAAAATATCATTAGAAGTAGATAAAATCTTTAAGCTGTAAAATAATAATGAGAATTTTCAAACAGTATAGTTGTATATTAACAGTGCATTAAAGGATGACCCTCAAAAGAGTTTTAAACGTTGCTTAGTTGTTTTCAGGTAGTTAATTGCCTAAGTTACTTTAAAACCAGTTGTTTTCTTACAATAACAGTCAATTACGCTATTAGTTCTGGCCCTCTACATTTCTGTGTAAAGAATTCTGTGTATTTATTGAAAACATTAGAAAGTTATTGCATGATATTTGCTTTTAAATAGAAAATACTTGAAAATATGCACATCAGAAAACACTTAAGTAACTATCCTGTTCTGTATTTTCCAATTCATTGGGTTTTAGTTTCAAGAACAAAGGAGTTGGAGAAGTCCTTTTAGTAAGTTTCTGATACCTTTTGAATAGGCTTAAACTTTTCTTGTATGGGTGGCTAAAGGTAAGATCTCTTTGACTAAGTCTCACTATTGCAAATTCATCTTTATTTTTCTTTTCTTTAGTAGAATATATTTACAAAGTATTTTATTCCAGACAAAATTTATACTTCATTAGTGCAATGCTTTGGTGACCAATTAGTATCCTCTATTAGAGTGGTGGACCTATGATTTTGATTTTACGAGCTCATAAAATGTCGCTTCCCTTAGAGCCATACTTCTAAATCTGCAGCTTGTGTTATTGCCACGTTGTTGTAGTAACTAGCACCTGCATGCATTTTTCAGGGTAGCATAGAGCAAGTTCATGTAAAGTAGAAGTTGAAAATACTTTTTCAGCTGCATAAACACACTCATCATTAAACATGTTATTTCTTTAATGGTTGAAGATATGCTTTGTTTAAAAGATCAAAAATTAAATGCTGCCTTTAATAACACAAAGAATTGATTGTGTGTATGTGAGGTTTCCGTTTTCAGAATTTTACAGATTTATTTCAGGATGTTAGATGTTAATCTTCTGACTGTTGCTAAAATCTGGTTTCCATAGACCACTCTGTCCAAAAGTTGCAAATTGCCCCTTACTTAGCAGGGGTTCAAGCCACAGAAAGACCCAGTTTTACAGTCTATATTTATTAAACACCCATTAATTAATCTGCAGCTATGAATAGCAAAGAAGTATTCACAGAATGCCATGACTTGCTGACTTGCTTACTTGCTCTTACGTAGTTACCTGCTTGCAGCAAGCATTCTATGATTCTGTGAAAGTTCTTCAAAAGGTCTGTTCTTTGTCAAGGGTATATATAATGCTGTAGTCCTTGTTTACATATAAGTGCCACCATTATTTTGAATGTTGTCTGAATTGTGCAGAATGTTCCTGCTAGCATACAGGTTGTGTTGGTGTTCTGAGTTCATGAATTGTTGCAAATTAAGCAAGGATGGTTTTCTCTGGAGCTTATCTGTTCTTGAGAGAATTGCAGACACTGCACTTCTTTTCTTGGCCTTCTGTATTTTGATAGCCATTTTGCCATCCACATGCACAGGTACTTGCAGAAGCCACTGGCAAAACCTACACAGAAGGGGCTGTATGGCATTGCTGTTGTTGAGAATGTGTGAATATCTGGTTAGTTTGCACTTCTGTATTACAGCTATAAACAAGGGTCCATGGTTGCTGTTACCCAACTGTCCTTTTCTCCTCTTTGATGGAATTTAGAATTACTTTGCTATAGCTATTTGTTCTGGGATGTTTGTATGCCTGCGCTTATAACAGTACATATAGTTTTCTATGCATGTGATTGCCTTGTATGAAGGTGTTTCAGGTGAAAGGAGGGACAAGGAAAAGATCTCAGCTGGCTGTTAGAGGCAAATATGAGTGTTTCTCTGTCATAATCCTACAGTGGGAAGGGACTTTTTAGTTGCTCTTTGCTCAAAGTAATGAGTCAGGTACTAGTGGCAAACAGCAGGCAGGAGAGAGTAAAGTTGAAAACAGTGAAGAATGACATGATGCTAATTTCTGAATTGGGCATTGCCACAAGATTATCAGGGCAAGTATTCTCCTCTTACACGTTCCTCTAATTTCCCACAGTCGAGCAGTTAAGTCTCATTTATGATTTCCCTGTGACTCCTCTCATTGAATAAGATCTGTAGAGCTGATGTACCAAATTCCTTATTTGCAATGGAGTATTTAATTTTGTCTGAAAAATATGCATTCACCTGTTTATTTTCTACAGTTTCAGCAATTCCATGCTGAATGTTTTGTTTTTTTTACTGAATGCTTATCTGAAATTCTAGGTACTGTGTTCAAATATTATACCCCAGATTGATAGTAAAGAAAAAAATTCTGGCTTTCCTCAGTGCTCACTGTTGTTCTCCAAAAATTTTTCGTTCACTGCGGATAGTCTTTTAGGTCCCTTGAGGAAAAGCCTGAAGGAACTAGCGAACCCTGATGACAGATCTAGATTTTGGGGGGACAAAATTTCATCATCTAAAGTCCTTTCTTTTGTGAAGCCTGCAGTTTGCCAGCAAACTTACAGTTCTGTGAATTGCTCGGAGGAGCACACACATTTTGCATTAATATATA
The DNA here is from genome assembly GCA_013396655.1 of Campylorhamphus procurvoides. Classification (NCBI taxonomy): domain Eukaryota; kingdom Metazoa; phylum Chordata; class Aves; order Passeriformes; family Dendrocolaptidae; genus Campylorhamphus; species Campylorhamphus procurvoides. The sequence goes on from WBMV01007376.1 coordinate 373,605, forward strand.
AAAAGAAAAGCAGTCTGTTAAGAGCACTAAGGCCTTACTATTTAAAGCTTTGTGGATGAATTTTCAAAATGTAAGCTTAATTCAGATAATTAAATAATTAAATAATAATCAGGGCAGCCTGTATGACACAGGTATGAGATGTTCTCTTTGAATTATGGTTTAACATTAGAGCAAAAGTCTGTTGGTCTTAAGAATGTGATTTTATATGTCATTGATTGCAGTAGCTATTGTCAAAATAAACTTGGAAAAAGCTGTCTGATGGTAAATGTGAAGTCTGACGATATCAAGGGTTTCCTGAGAAGGAAGGTATTGGTTACAGTAAGGCCTTTCTAGGTATTCAGAAACAGCAAATGCAGGTATGGCACTCAATTGATAATGTACTTTACCTAATTGCTAAGCTAAGAACTATGGTCTTCATTTGCACCCCAAAAATTTTTTCTGCATTAGGGTACACATATTTTGCAGAGTACTGAATGTAACACTAAGTATTTTTATCACTCCAGTTAAGACAGCTATGTGGGTAAGGGATAATACCTTAAAAAAATAGTTGGGTTTTTTTCCTTTTTATTTTTACTGAACCATAAAACTCTTGTTTCTCTTGTTTAAATCCAGAAGAGTGGACTGAAACTGAAATGTACATAAGGATACCATCAAACATTTTCCTTATTTGGAGTGTGGATAAACATCATAGTGGTGATAGCATCGTGGGTTTCTTGGAAAAAAAAAATAAAATCTGATCCTAACTGAATTACAAATAATACTAGCCTTAGTATAAACTGAGCCAGGTTTGTCCTAAAGGTAAAATCACTGTTGTTGGAACAGATTTTACTATGATGGTTTAAATGATTCATCCAGAGGGGGTTTTTGGAATGTTCTTATTGTATAACTGGTTCTACTTGCATAATGTTACTGAAATTCTGATTTGTTCCGTCAAACTGTGTTCATTTAACAGTCGGAATTAGTGGTCTGTAGTTGTATTTTACGAACTGATTGACCCCTCTTTTTCCTCAGGAAGTGTCCCTGCAGCAGACTGCACAGCCCACTTCAACAATAGTTCGTCCAGCATCGCTACAAGTTCCTAATGTACTACTTACGAGTTCTGACTCAAGTGTTATTATTCAACAGGCAATACCATCACCAACTTCTAGTACTGTTATTACCCAGGCTCCATCATCTAACAGACCAATAGTGTAAGTTACATAAATTCTCGTAAAATCTTTTCTTGCAGAATTTAAAAATCTTGTTTACTTTCAGTTACTGTTTCTGCAGTTAATGTATGAATTTGAGATGCTTTGGTGTAATGTGGTGCTTTACTACACATGAAACATGTAACTTTCACTACATGTGAGATATAATGCCATGTTCTCCACATCACTAAGTTCATATTTTTGATCTCCAAATGAATATTACATTACATCTGTAAAGAAAAAAAAAACAGTTTAATGTGTAAACTTGTTCTCTTTTCTGGATAAGTTTTCTTTTATATAGTTCATTCCTTTTTCAGTCCAGTTCCAGGTCCTTTTCCTCTGCTGTTACATCTTCCTAATGGACAAACCATGCCTGTTGCTATTCCTGCATCTATCACAAATTCTAATGTGCATGTCCCTGCTGCAGTTCCAGTAAGTAAGCATGATGCTATATTAATTTGAAAGTGGAGCAGATTTGCATAAGTGCAGCATAGAACTTAGTTATAAGCACCTTGATAGCTGTTTTGGCTTCAGAGGGTAGTGTTGTCATATGCTCTCTATTATGATAACATACTCAGGTTTTCTTCATTTTTATACTTTATCTGGTCAGCTTGTTAGACCTGTCACCATGGTGCCTAGTATCCCAGGAATCCCAGGGCCTTCCTCCCCACAGCCAGTGCAGTCTGAGGCTAAATTGGTAAGTGAAAAACTCCATTATTCCTCAAGAAGAATAACTTCGGAAATTAATTAAATTCTATTGCTTTTTAAAACAGCTTTAGTTTTCTTTTGTTAGTCTAAATTCTGCAAATCCAGATTTAATAAAAACAGAATAATAACAGCTGCATTTATTTTACAGCACTTTCCATTTCCAGCCTTATGTTAGTTCTGTTGTTAATGGCCATTTTGATTTTATTTTTAAACAGTCTTTTAAATTATTAGATTATTAGCTAAATGCCATCTTGCTCCTAGTGTTGGAGGGGAGGAAATATTAGTTGAAAAAAAGACAAGATTAGTAGCATCTTGATAGTGAACCTTTCCTTCAGAGAAGTAGAATGTTTCCTCCTAAAGGACATGATATTTCTTAAACCAGGAAAAGAAAAAGGTTTTTTTAAAAATATTTTCAGAATCTCAACTGAGTATAGTCCACTTGACAAGAGTTTTGTAATTAGATATATATTATGGACATAGTTAACGGATTGTTCTGTGTGAAGGTTGTTTCTGTTGTGTTAGGCATTTTGGGGGGGTTGAGGATTATTTGGAAAAATAGTTAGTAAAACAAGCAAAAGAAATTTTGAGTTGGTTTGGGGTTTTTGGGGTTTTTTTTTGTTTTGCTGCTTTTTATTAGTGATTAATTTATGGTGGTGGTTTGAATTAATTTCTTGAAAAATTTTCTGCAATGTTAGGTAGTTGCTTTTCTTTTTTTGCTGTCTTGTATGTTTGTTTATTCCAACTGTTCTAAAGCAATAGCAAATCTGTTAAACAATAAATAACCATTTATATATTTCAAAGATTCCTCCATAAACAGTATCTGTTCTCTGAAGTAGTGTTTGTCTTCCTTCAGTTTTTTGTGCTAAAAAAAGATTCAGGAACAACTGCTAGATAAAATATATTTACATTAATATTGGTAGGTGTGAGGATGCCCTTAACATTCTTGATATCTCATTTTTCTTGACCTAAACTTGTGGACTCTCTTTCCTTACCTGTTTTGTCTTCGTAATCCACAGTATGCAAAACAGTGAGTCTGGGAATACTGGTTATTCTGCTCTCTGGAGTAATGAGATACCAGTAGAGTGGGCACAGTAGACCACATTCACCAAATACTGAAACTGGTGTGGAGAGGTGATGACCAGGGCACTGACTTTGTCTAATGGGATCAAGTCTTTGGTCAGTTTCCTTCTCTGTTGAACACCATGACTTTTGAAACAGTATAGAGAGGGACAGAAAGGAAAGTCTGTTTCTGTGCATCCTTATCCCCCTAGGAATGGGAAAAGGAATCTTTTAATACTTGAGGAAATATTTAAGTGTAACTACCTCTGATGAAATGAGTTTACCTTAAATCCAGGAGAGCAGAATGTAAGAAAGTTAAAACAAGAAGTGTTTTCTCAGAAACTGCACTTAGAATTAGGAGACTTATGCCCTGAATTCTGCTTTGTGAAATCTATGAGCAATTGGTTCCAGATAATTGTTCAGATGGGCAAGAAATTAGGTTTTTAAGTGTATTACTGAGTGATTTGCTTTTAGAAAGCTTTAAAGGCGGAAGGGAAATACATGTATGTGGCAAAGAGTTTGATCTCATGTTGGAAGAAGCAATCACTCAAATGCAAAGAAAAACAAAAATCATTAGACTTAAAATTTAAGAGTCTCATTAGCCTTCTCATTACAATTTAGCTAATATATGCACTTCAGTGATTGCTTATCCTTTTATTAAGTGAGACTGTAAAAAGGGTATTTGCAGCATTTCTTCTTTCCTTTCTTGTCGCTTAATATGAAGCATGAGCAGAATTCAAGAATATCAGAATTATGCATATTTCTTATGCTCATTTACTTTTATATAGTGCCTATTCACAAAAATAAAAAACTTAATTTCTTATCACTTTGAAAGTAAAAGCAATTTAATGAGAAACTTAGTGTTTATGTAGAAAAGCTTCCAACAGGAAGATAAACTCACTGTGCCATGGGCTGCATTGTTGGCAGATATGTGGTGGTTTATTAAATGCAAAGTTCCATTTAATTTTTAAAATGTAAGTCTTTGTGATACCAACCCTCTTCTTTTTCATGTATCTCTTGAAAATAATTTTGCTTGCTGCATACTAAATTCTGTGAAGGTATGGTAACCAGGTTTATTTTTCACTTGTGTTCCTGGTTAAGCCAACAGAAGACTTAATATTTAGTTTTACACCTTTCTCTTTATATCATTAATAGTTCACACTTAGTTTTGAAATACAAGCTATTACACTGAAATTTCATAAATGAACAGCGTATGTTTCATGTATTAATAGTATACTGCAATTTGTGGGTTTATTAGTGTGGTTAAGTTAGCAGAACTTGGAACACATCTTGTGTCTCTTTGCTTCGCAGAGCTACTTTTCTCCCTCGTGCTGGGAGGCAGTCCTGAAGGATACCAGCCCCTTGAGCTGGAAGACAGGGATGGGGAGTGTAAGAAAGCCTCTGTAATCCAAGGGGTAATGGGCAGCAACCTGCTACAGCACTTAGACACGCACAAGGTTATGGTGCTGGAAGGGCAAGGAAGGTGAAGGGTCTGGAGAAAAAGTCATATGAGGAGCTGCTGAGGGAGTTGGGGCTGGTTAGCCTGGAAAAGAGGAGACTCAGGGGAGACATTACTGCTCTCTTATGAGAGAAAATGGCCTCAAGTTGTGCCAAGGGAGGTTTAGATTGGATATTAGAAAAAATTGCTTCACAGAAAGGGTTTTCAAGTGTTCGAACAGGCTGCCCAGGGAAGTGGTGAGGTCACCCACCATGGTGGTATTTAAAAGACATGTAAAGTGCATGTTGCAGTTAGGGACATGATTTAGTGATGGACGTGGCAGTTCTAGATTAATGGTTAGACTCAATGGTCTTAAAGGTCTTTTACCACCTAAACAATTTTATGAATCTATGAAAGTCTGTCAGCCTAGTATTCTCAGGGTCTTTTGGACAAAAAGCTGGATGAGAGGACGAAGTTGTGATGGTCCCCTCACAAGAGTCCCAGAAGTCAGGTTTTGTAGAGATGCTTTGAACTTTCTTGGCTGTTGTTTTGTTTATTTGTTATTTATTACTTGGGAAATTTTTTTTTATGTTCTTTATAGACAGACCTTGCAATGTCACTGGTTTTTTCATATTTCAGTATAAAAATGTAGTAATAGAATATGTAGCAAATAGAAAAAAACATGCTTGAATAGGTTCCTGACTAACTTCCCTAACTTCCTTGGCTATTTATGTAAGTTTGGTACTTACTGTATGGGATACAAAGTTTGTAAAGTTAATGTGGCTTTTTGTATCTCCGAAGGTTTTTGCCATATATGCTTTTGGTTCTTGAAACCTTTCTTTTATTTAAAGAAAGGTGTTCTGCATTTTCTCCTATCATACAACAACACTGTTTCAAAGTATTTAAATTGACACACATCTGATGACTTCAGAGGTTGAGTAAAATTCCTGAAGAAGTAGCTTTGTCAATTTAATATGCAGTAATACCAAGTTGCTGAAGTGTTATCAGATCTAGAGCTGTCCTGTGTAGAAGGCACAACTCTATGCTTTGTATTAAATACCTGGCACAAACCAAGGCCGAAACCAAGCACTTCCTTTTGTGCTTTGTGCCTTTCTTTGCAGAAGCTATTTTCACAGTTTGTGTCTTGCATGACATTTCCAGGAGCTAATGTCATTTAGAGTTTTGTAGTAAGATAAGCACTTCATGCTCTGATTTCATTCCTTATCGGTCATTTGTTTCACCTGCTTACAAAAGGCTACTGTTGTGTAACAACTTTTTTTTAAGTGAAGGTGAGAACTAATTAGATAAGTCAAATGTGAGATTGTAGTGCTATTGTTTCCTAATGCTATAAAATTTAATTATTTTAATATGAATTTTGATAGCTTAATTTCTACATTTTTATTAACATGAAAAAACACCTCTTTCTTTTTGATGAATACCTGTTGTTTCCTTATGAGCTGCATATACCAAATTGTACAAAGAGCATCCTGTATTTCTTCTTTTTAAATTCATGAATAAACTTCAGTAAAAAAATTTATATTTTCATTTCCAAAAGCTAAACCTTAAAATAACTGGCAGAAGACGTCCTTGGTAATAGGCATAGGATGCCTTCCTATAGCACAGTTAAAATTTTTCTTCTGCTCTCACAGAAGTCTTAAAACCCTTTAAAGATAAGGAAAAATACTTGCTGACTATTTTTTCCCACTATGGACAGCTTTTGGAGACTTTTTCCCTTTGTATATGGGCTCTGTTACAGCATTTGGAAGTGTTTTCAGTTTAGTGTCCAAGCTTAATGCATAGTAATCATAGGGAGTGTATTTATTTCTATGTTCGATAAAGTTTTTAGTCTGAAGTGTCAAACTCCTTTAGCATGGCAGTTTTGGTTGCTCATGAGAAGTGAGTTACTGAGAGGTCACCTCTAGAATTGTGTTCTTTCTTTGCTGAAATGCTCTTTTCTCTGGTTACTGTTGAAGTTGCTTGAAAGGATATGATCATGTGAATTCCACAGGGGGACAGTTGCATTTGGGAACTGGCTCACTGAGTGAAATAGCAGATAGAAAAATGTCTATCAGCTGCAAGGACTTAAGATTGGGAGGGAAAAAAATAGTTGTTAAAAAGAAAAAATACATAAAAGCAACAGCAGAAAAAAAATTAAAAATTGGCTGTACAGTGAGCCAAATCCTTATGATTGGTGACGTTGTTGCAAGAGGCTTTCAACCAAAACAGCTGACATTTAGTGGAAGTGTGTGTTAAGCACAATTTTAGTGTCTGTTTCACCATAGAAACATTGTGCTGTGTGTGTTTCAGTGCTGTGTACAGGAATTACATGAAATTAGATTGCATTTTAATTTTATTGCCCCAGTATTAAAGTTATGGTAGTGAACTTAGCTGGTTCATTCACACCTGTGAAAGGCACTGTTACTGTAGTTTTGAACCTTCTTACTTCTGCTGCTTGTAGAACTGAAAGTGAAAAATGACTAGAGATTTTATTCAGGCACAAGTTGTCTTTTACTGGTATTCTTTTGAAAATATCCTTCCATCTTGCACTGAGAATAACATTCCATGGGAGTGAAAATGAGTTTCAGATTTCCGTGGCACACAATATAAATTGTCAATTTTTCTGACATGACTCCATGTTTGTTGTTATGCTAAAGAAACTAACTTTCAAGTACCTAAGTAAGATCAAATGTATAAGTCATTCTGTGGTATTTTAGAGAGGCTTAGATGTAATGGCTGTCTTTAAAAAAACAAAACCGAAAAACTCTCACTAAGATAAGGATGCAGAATTCTAAATGTTGCCAAATTGCTTCGGACCTTTTCGTGAGAATGTCTGTAACTGTGTGCTTTCTGTGTATGAAACATGAGCTTTGAGTTGCAGCTGGAAAATATCCTTTTTTGAACCGACAGCTTGTGGATGCAGGCATAATGTTTAGACCTTTCTTCATGGATTGCAGAAGTTTCTGAAGAACTTAAAAGTTGCATTAACACTGAATGTTTCCCTCAGTCTCCTCCTTCCTGTCATATGAACCCTTTTGTCACAATCTGAGAAATACCTTGCAATCAGTGGGCAACCAGTAGGCTTTCCGCAGGAGGTTTCTACTGAGAAGTGACAGAGGGCAGCTTGGCAAATGTTCAGAAACCAACATTAACTTGCTGGAGCCCGGCATGGGACCTTGTGTTCAGCAGAATTCTTCTGACCTGTCTCTCTGCATGCCGAGCTAATCAGCAAACACCTAATGAGCCTACTCTAAAGAAACAGACCCTCTCACAACTTACTTCATTTTCATATTATCTCTGGGGGTGGAGAGACAAGACTTCATAAGGACTGATGATGCTGCAAAGACCACAATAATGATAATTAACTTGCTGAATTTAGAAGATTATGCTGTTAATTAGTTGCAAAATAAAGATAAGTAATAGAGCGGCAGATGGTAGGATAACACCCAGGAGAAGGAGGGTTATTACTCTGATGAGCTTTTGTGGCAGATATGAAATATGGATCTGAGTTTTTCACAAATTGTTTCTGGAGTATATTATCTTGTATCTGTGAGCTCTTGATGGAATGATCTAGTCCTACCAAATTTTGACAGATGTGGTGAGGATTTGTTTTCAAGGATATACATGAGCGATAAAACCTTACTAATCAAGACTTTAAAAGACTATTAAGCTATCTGAAAATACAAGTTTTAGTTTGCCTATAACCACATAATATCAAAAAAACTTTTGTTGTCATCAGGTTTCTACCCATAATAATGCTTATATGCATTTATTCTAATATTTGGTTCGGTATCCTTGATTGTGAAAACTGGGATTCTCAGTATTCAGATTGTATTTGGGCTAGCTGTCTCTCTACTCACAAGGACTCACAACATCCATATAGTATTCTACTGCAGCATTACTTTTTAAAATATGAAGCCTTTTAGACACATGAGCTGGATATTTCCTTGTGAAAATGTGTAAATATTCTTCAGATTTTCACAATATGTCTGCGTTTGTGGATAATTTTAATCCTAACTACTTGAATTTCAACTTTTAAACTTTGTAATATAAAACTAAACTCAATTATTTTCTATTTCTGTTTCCATAGTACATTACATTTGACAATGTAATTTTCTAGAGGAGTTTATTTACTTATGCATTTACTGAATTAAAATGTTTAAATGTTAACATTACAGTAGGGAAAGTTAAGTTCTACTTTGACTGTTTGCACATCTATCTGCAAACTCAGCAATTTATCACCACAGGCAAAACAGGCTCAACTTGAGGAAATTAATTTCATTTATTACCAATCAAATCAAAGTAGGCTAATGAGAAATAAACCTGGAACTTAAAAACACCTTCCCCTCCCTTCTTTCTGGGCTTAACTTTTCTCTCCCTCCCTCTTCCCTGCAGTGGCACAGGGGGAAGAGGGGTTGTGGTCAGTTCATCACACATCTCTGCTGCTCCTTCCACAGCTGGGGGAATGGGTCAGTTTGGAAGGGACCACAGTGGGTCATCTGGTTCATCCCCCCTGCTCGAGCAGGGTCATCCCAGAGTACATGGCACAGGATTGCAGTTCTTGAGTATCTCCATGGAGACTCCACAATCTCTCTGGGACATGTGTTCCAGTGCACGGTCACACACACAGTAGAGAAGTTCTTCTGCATGTTCAGGTGGTACTTCCTGTGCATCAGTTTCTGCCCATTGCCTCTTGTCGTATTGCTTGGTACCACTGGAAAGAGCCTGGCTCCATCCTCTTGACACCCACCTTCAGATACTTGGGAGACCTTGATGAGGTCCCCTCTCAGTCATCTCTTCTCAAGGCTGAACAGGTGCAGCTCCTTCAGCCTTTCCTTCTAAGAGAGATGCTCCAGTCCCTTAATAATCTTTACTGCCTTCCACTGGACCTGCTCCAGGACCTCCATATCTTTCTTGTATTGGGGAGCCCAGAGCTGGACACTCCAGATGTGACCTCACTAGGGCTGAGTGGAGGGGCAGGATCACCTGCTGGCCACGCTCTTCCTAATGCAGCCCAGGACACTGTTGGCCACCATGGCACAACCAGCACAAGAGCACCCCGCTGGCTGATGAACAGCTTGTTGTCCACCAGGATCCGATGGGCCTTCGCTGCAGAGCTGCTTTCCAGCAGGTCAGTCTCCAGCCTGTACTGGTGAGTGGGGTTATTCTCCCTCCAGTGTAGGACCCTGCATCTGCCTTTCAGAAGATTCTTCTCCGCCCATCTCTCCAGCCTGTCGAGGTCCTTCTGAAGGGCTGCACAGCCCTCCAGGGTATCAGCCACTGCCTGTCAGCCTTGTGTCATCAGCTGAGGAGGCATCTGCTCCTTCATCCAAGTCATTGATGAGTAATTTAAACTGGGCCCAGTATAGAACCTTGGTGGACACCACTAGTGACAGGCCTTCAACTAGACCCTGTACCCTCTGAGACCTGTCATTCAGCTTGTTCTCATTCCACCTCATTGTCCACTCATGCAGTCCACAGTTCCCCTATTCCAGTGTGGGGTCTCTCCAATGGGGGACAGCCCTCCATCAATTTTTCCAGCGTGAATGCTTCCCACAGGCTCCAGTTCTTCATAAACTGCCCCAGTTTGTGAATTCCTTCCACTGGGTGCAATTCTTCAGGAACAGACTGTTCCAGCATGGGTCCTCCACAGGGTCGCAAGTGCTGCCAGCAAACCTGTGTAGATTTCACTCTTCATGAGTCCACAAGTCCCACCAGGAGCCTGCTCCATCATGGATTTCTCACAGGGTCACAGCCCCCTTCAGGCATCCACCTGCTCTGGCATGGGGTCCTCCACAAGTTCTGTGTGAATCTGCTGCCCCACCATGGTCTGCACCACAGGCTGCAGGGGAATCTCTGCTCCAGCACCTGGAGCTCCTCCTGCCCTCCTTCGCTGACTTTGGAAGTCTGCAGAGTTGTTCTTCTCATACTCTCAGTTCTCTGGCTGCCATTGCTGTTTGTGTAGCCCTGCCCTAATGCTTGTGGCTGTCCTAAATTTTTGTTGTTAAAGTTGAGCATTGGGGAAATTGCAGTAAATTTGGTTTGTGTGCTTTTCTGAAAGTGCCTTCTTCATTCTGGAGAACTTACGAAGTTGATACAATAAATGAGGTGAGGAGCAGAACTTGATTAACACCGAATTGTTATATGCACTTGAATGGTTACTATCTGGTGTAATGTGTTAATTCAATCCAGAGCAATCACTAAAGAAAAGACTTACTACGGACGTCACTGGCTAAAGATTCCTTAATAGCAAGCCAGCAGCAGAAGAGTGTTAGAGTTTCTTGGTTCTCTTTGTAGTCCTCGATTGGAATACCTACTGGTTAGATGCTGTCAAATCTGTGTAGTTGACTGTAACTTGCCATATTGCAGAGCTGAAGAGTTTTTGCAGTTCTGACAGAGGTAATCTGCAATCTTGTTTTAATTGTAGCATAGGATTCAGGAAAGCCTGTCATCATGCAAGGTAGAAGAGAGCTTTTTACTGTATTTAAATGACTTAATTGTTGAGAGACACTGAACACTACAGTTTATGGAGAATATCTGCATAAATAGGTGCAAAATCTTCTGCTTATTTTGAGCTGGCCAAATGCTGCCTACCTCAAGCATTCTTAAGGCATTCTGTTAATATTAGTACTGGGGCAACACTTTGTTCATGTTCCAAAATATGATGATACAAGTTATTAGAGTTTTCCCAAACTGTCATGTTTAAGTAATTAATATTTTCTTAAACTCATATTGGACTCTTAAAAACCTAGTGCTCAGTAGAAAAACATTTTTTAATACCATTTGTCTAATAAGGCAAATTCTTCAGTAAAACTGAAAACTTCATTATAAATTACACAGTATTCATGAAATTGTATGAAATAATCTTACAATTATGGAATTATGAGCAGTTGTATCTACAGGAGTTGGATCCTTTATTACTTAAGATTAAGAAATTGTTGTAAATAGAATGTATTACATTATAGTTTTAATGGGTTTCACCAAAATTTGAGTTAAATATTTTTTCAAGAGGTAGTCAATAAAATGCTTTAAAATTGTCTAGCAGGTTGTCAGTTACTCTTGAGTGTTTTATATACAGCCGAACTTCCACATTACTGTTCTTGGTAGTGTCTGTGTACAGCACAGGAAGAAGATCAAACCTTTTAGCAGTTTTTTACTGTAAAATAGCATGCCATAACAGTTACATTGCATATCTCTACATAAATGATCTTTACATAAAACGTGAGGCTTCTTAGTATTTTGTGCTTTATTAAAATGTTGCAGCAAAGATCTTGGCTTTTGCCTAATTACCCATAGGAAGGGTTGCAGAGGTGAGTGTTTCTAAAGACATGAAAAAGTGAGGCATAACAAGCTATTTAAAAATGGGTAGGGAATACCAGAATTTTTAAAAGGGAAAGATGTTTATGTTCTGGTTAACTGTTTTCATTCATGTGTGGTTGTTACCATTGTGGTGGTACCCTTGGGTACTACTAGTCTCAGCAAATGTTTGTTCACGGCCTTCCAGAAATCTTTGTGGGCACAATTCATCATGAAGGAGGCTTTGTTTACTTCTTCCTACAGCTTGCCATGCCTCTTTTTCTGGGGTCCTGTGTAAGCCTCATTGCTATTGCCATGCTTGCCAGAAATTGTCATCTGTTAGTACATATATACTTAGATCACTGTTGAAAGCCTGTAAAAAGAAACAACTATTTAAGAGTTTGGAGTTCCTGTTTCCAAAATGGAAGTAACTACTAATATAAATAATTAATCACTCAAGTTAGCATGATAGAATATTTGGGGATTTTTTTCCTTCTTTATTTTCTGCTTTCAGAGATTGAAAGCAGCCTTGACCCAGCAGCACCCTCAGGTAACAAATGGAGATACTGCCAAGGGACATTCAAGTGGGTTGGTTAGGACTCAGTCAGAGGAACCACGACCACAGTCACTACAACAGCCTGCAACTTCAACCACTGAAACACCGGTATGGCAGCAGAGTGGACATGTACTTCCTACCCTCTTTTTATTTTGCAGATATTCTTTCTTTACTCTTGATTTGTAAAGTAGAGGTTAACAGGCTCCTCTTGGAGTCAGTAGTTGTGTAGCAGTAAAATGTTTATATTTCTTATGTGTTCTTAAATCCTTCTAAAATGTGTTATCTAAGATAATAATTTCAAAATAGGTATTATCTATCTGCTCAAATTTAGAACCAAGTCCTGATTTCTGGAGTTCATTAACAGGAGATTCTCTGGTAGCTGAAATTTGTACAAGTGATCAATATATATAGATATGGGGAAAAAGAAGTGGTTTTATTTTGTATTTCTGTTGCATCTGTTGTATATTTAATAGTTGATATCGTAAGTGCTCTTAGAAATTTTTAATTGCATCAGCTCTCATGCTTGTGTTAATTGACTGGACAGACCTTTTCTGGGATGCCCCGTGAAGAGTTTCAGCTTTATGATTAAGTGTACTGTGTCATCTCAGGTTCCGAAAGGGCGGCTCTGATTTTAGGTATGGTATTGGCATGCTTTGGGGATGTTAGATGATAGCAGGGGAGCAAAAGGCAAGACCTCTTGAGTCAGACTGGAAATAGGAGTGCTGCTGGAGGAAAGATAGACTTCCCTGGGTAAATCCTGGAGGATTGCAGCTCTTCTGTTCCTAAAAAACCTGTTGGAATATATTTTTTTAAATGCTTTAAAAATGTCTCAAAAGAGTTATTCTCAGAATTCATAGCATAATACCAATTCTATAAAAGCCACACAGTTCGCCAGAACTGGAAGGATCTGCCTTTGCAGTGAAAGCCTCAGATTCTTAGACTGGACAGTGAAATCAAATAATGTATCAAAACAAATACGTTTGGAGCACAAAAAGGAAAAAAATGACCCACCATAAAATGATCTCCTTTATATGGTGGTTGTTCCCCATACTGCCTTCTGTTTTTAAAAGAATATTTTCATAATATCACATAGCAGAATTTTCAAGATGAAAAGCTTGCTGTTTGGTTACTTTATGGTTATTTTGCAATTAGTACTAATCAAAAATTGCAAGCGTTTCATTCTTAAAAGGCTGACTTGAGTTCCCAGATTTTTTTTATTAGCTGTTTAGAACGTGTGCCAAATCAATATGCCAACCGATATGTTTTGGGTTTTTAATTTAAAATAAAAAACTTTCTTACTGTGCTAGTCTGAATGTGCAGGTGCACCCATGAATATCTCCTGTAGACAGTTATATTCTGTTTATCCTATCCCTTTAAAGGATTTGAAGATCCATTATTACTGTTACCGTGTTTCATTAAGTCTTTGTTTAGGTTCTGTATAGATCTGTGAAATGAGTGTAATGTATAATTTCAAGTATTGAAGTATTTTAATCCTGTCATAATATGTGGGTGGATTAAGGGAAATTGTTATTCAGTGGTGGGGAACACATCAACAAGTAGGAAATTGCTATCTGGAGATCCAGGGATCAGTGAGTCTCAGCAATGACAGCATTTGTCAAAGAGCTTCTGTGTAGCGGGCATAAGCATTTGTGTCGTGTTTTAGTTGTGACTAGGTTTGTGGGGAAGAGTCAAAAATAGAAAATGTATTTCCTGCTAAATGTAACTTAAAAGCTATTTTGGGTGTAACATGTTAATATATGTGTTCGGGAGTGTAAATGTGGTAAATGTTAAATGGACATAGGTTTCCCCAAGAGAAATGGGTGTAACTCAAACGTAGTTAGAAATGCTCTGAATGCTTTTCTCAAGACATGATGACTGTTTATTCCAGTGCTGTAGGTTAAGTCATGACTAGTAGTATACTGATAACTTGCATAATACTTCTTGCTGTTTTCAGGCATCACCAGCTCAGCCTACGCCACAAACACCAAATACAGGTGGTCGGCGAAGAAGAGCTGCCAATGAAGACCCTGATGAGAAAAGAAGGAAGTTTCTGGAGCGAAACCGGGCTGCTGCTTCCAGATGCCGACAGAAACGGAAAGTCTGGGTGCAGTCACTGGAGAAAAAAGCGGAGGACCTGAGCTCGCTAAATGGCCAGTTACAGGTATACCTTTTATTTCAAGTCAAAATGAGTAAGTTTTTCCATTCTTAGACAGTGATCCTCGACTAGTGGAACTTAAAACTTTGCATGAAATCTGAAATAGAAATGGTTTTGTAACTGGTGGCTCAGATGAGACTTGAAAATTCAGCACTAATTGCATATAGCAGTAAAATTAGAGTATAAGGGCATACTCATATTTCAAGGTGTGTGAACTTTAGGATCATACCCTTTTATCCTTTGTTCCATATTAAATAACTTTCAGACTATGCTGCTAAACAAAGATGTCACACTGTGTTGGAATAAAGGCTTATTAGCAAAGTAATAGTCTTACCTTGAACACATATTGCTCTTAATTTGTTTCACAACCTGAGTTACTTAAATAAGTTTTGGGTTTATTTCCTTTGGTTCTTTTAAACTTCGCTTTTTTTCCTTTAAAGTGAATGAATGTAGTGCTTGTGAAAGGTGCCAGATTGACATCACTGGAAACTGAAGGCCTCTTTTATCCACAGAACAGGTACAGCACAGGCAGTGGCAGTGTAAATTTCATCACACTGCCCTCCCAGCGTGCATAAATCCTACAGAGATGGAATTATGCTGTGAGAGAGTAGCAGATGTTGCCACTCATTTTTCCACCTCATCTGAGGTTGTCAATCCTGAAAAGTTGTCATGTAGACACACTTTTTTCCCTGCAGAACAATCCATGACCCTTTTTCTTAAACTACTATTAAATGTTAAAGCATACTTTCCTAATGTTTTCCAGCAGCACATAAGAATTGGCATAAAGTATTGTTTTCAAAATAAAATGTCTAAAAAATTTGTTTTGAAAATTCTCAAGAGGAAAAATTATGTAATTTCCTAAATGAAGCATTCATTTAGAAAATGTAGCAAAATGTATTTCGATATGTTAAAGTTTCACTTCCTTTTCTTCATCAGAGCTGTTCACTGTCAGATTCACAGATCATCTTCCTATGAAAACTCCTCTTTCATGCTGTTTGGCAAAGAAAATACCACAGCTTAACTAACAGGGAAGTAGGGCATGTTGAGATTAGTTCTTATCTTGTAATCAAAATTATAGTGTATCAGCCGTCTTCATGTCTTTAAAAATACTCAGCATCCCAGACCCTAAAAATGTAAAAAATTCCTGTCTAAGCACATAATATGAAATGATTTCTCATGTTCAAGAATCATGACACTGTGCACCAGCATTGGTTAAATTTTTTCCAAATATATATTCTTCTCATACCCGTAGAGTCTTTAGACATGTTCCCTCATGCAGTCATAGTCCTCAATTAAGTCCAATGATTACAAAGTTACAGGTAGCAATGTAGCTTAAATAACCTAAGAAATGAGTGCAGGAGGATGAAAACAATGAGCCGTAGCTCAGTTTTTTAGTGGAAGTAATATTTCGTATTACTTGAACTACCTTTCACTTATATATACCAATTTTTATAACAAAAAATCACATAAATACCATAACTGAAAGGTTTCTAAGAGTTAACTCAGTAATAGTGAATTCAAGAAAGATTTTCTTATGATCTACCAAAAGTAAAACTGTTAATTGTAAAGAACAGAATGACTTGTAAAGAAAATTGAATGTCAGAGAAGTAATTAAACTGTACTTTATGTTGAAACATTAATCAATCCTATATTTCCATAGTAATTCTTCACTTGACAGGCTAACACAGCTGATCAGCATAGTGGGCAGTAATGACCCATGATTACTTACTTTAATAGAAAATTTAATAAGTTTGGAATTTTGCCTTAGTGAAGTTTTATAGACTGAGTGTGTGGGTTAGTAGTTCATATTTTGTTTAATATATAAGTGGCCTGCTCAGCTGAATTTACCAGGATGTCACATTTCCAAAAGCACGTTCATACCAAAATGACTGCATGGCATTGCTTCATGTAACAATTCAGACTCCTTTCAACACAGTTAGTAGCTTTCTTGTAATGTCTATGTCAAAGCTTCTTATGTTGGGAAGGTTTTTAAGGCTGGAAGCTTGCCAACAGTACATATGGATTTTAAAGAAGTTTACTTGGGTGATGTATATATTTTGTTCTGTAGGTTAACTTCTGCCAAGTTCTTCTTTTAAATGTTTGAAGGTAATTTCCTTTTTAAGCAGTATTTCTCAAATTATTGCTTAAGGGAAAATTTCCATTTACTACATCACACTAGTAATATACGTAGGTTAGGCAGGTTGTCTTTATTATAGGCCCCGCTATGTAAGGTTTTTCATGCTTCCAACCTTTTAAAGTTTATTTACTGTTTGATTTTTGTTGACTGTGTGTTCTACTAATGTGTTGACTTCTTATTGATCTTGAATTTTGTTCATCACCTTGTTTGACCTGTGTGCCTTGCACAGTCCTGCAGGGTATGGGGTGCTGTATAATGTATTAAGAAGGTGTTGTCAGTGTGTCTAAAGTGGCTGCCCAGCTGTATTGTGGGATCAGATGCCAAAGTGCATTGTATGGACTGTATTTGGTCTGTGTTGCTTTAATAATCTTAGAGGGCAAAGTATTAGAAGAGGAATGGCCTGTCTTTTTCACGAGATCACTGTGGGTTTTCAGTGAGCAGCAGTCCAGTGATGGTTTGTACTGATGCTGCGGAAGCTGCTTTAGGAAGGCTAAATTATGAAAGTATGCCCGTAAGTAAAGATCCTTTCCCATACAGGAAGTTATCCAAAAAGAAGCAGCAAGAGCACGGTTTTACTCAGCCACAGACTGTCCCCAGAAGTCACATCTACCTGTTTCTGATGGTAATTCTGGTAAATATGTATCACAAATACTGTCCCACATCTTGCTGAGTAAGGGTTAATCTGGTTCCACTATTTCATACACATTTTGGATGCAGGGAGGAAGAGGCAGATACGGAAGAATGTGTCATACACTGTGTGGTATATCTTTGTAAGAGTACAGAAGGGAAGGCACCTTTTGAAAGAGGGAGTGCAGGTAAAAGTCAGTGTGCTTTCCTCCAGAAACTTGCTTTCTAATGTTAGCACATTTTGAAATGTGGGCAAATACAAATTCTTCTAGACAGTATGTGAGGTATATTTCATGCTTATTTAAAGAACTGTTGTGCAACAGCTGGTGGGAGATGCTCTCTGCCACACTGTTGATGCCTACATTTGACTCAAAATCTCATTACTGAGGAGGACCTTTCTGGTGTGAAAACTTGAAATTATCTTTCTTCATGCCAACTGTTAAAGTGTTTATTCCATGTGTGGCTTGTTAGTCTGTTTTCAACAGGTTAACCACGTGTTAAATGACCACCACACGTTAACGTTAATGTGTTCCGAACAAGACTAAAAGACTTGCTATTGTCATATACAAGATAAGGAACCACAGTGTGTATAGGCATTGGTTCTAACAGCCCCCCTTTACCAATTAGAAGTGGTAATGTGTAAATGGGAACCACAGGTTGCTTTCCTGGGACATTCCACATCGCATGTGTCTAGCAGACAAAAGAACTCTCTTCTTTTTTCAGAAGTGATGTGTGCATTGCATGTAGCATTCTTGGCACAAGTGTTCATGTTATGGAATACACAACTAGCATTATTATTGAGATTACCTCAAGCTTTTTTTATGTAGGAATACTGTTCCATTTTTTCCAAGTCTGTTTTAGTGTAAGCTAATGTATTTGCTTTTTGTATTTATTGCTAGCAACATTCTTAGTATTTTAATACAGCTTATTAATCTATAAACTTTTTAAAATTAAATAATAATAATAAACATTACTTACACAAATAACCAGCAGCTTCATAATTAAATGTGCTGTTTGTGTGTAGAATTCCTGCTTACAATGTGGGAGACAAGATAGAAAACCTTTTCCTGATTGATCACCTATTTTGCCAAAGTTCCTTTGAATTAAACAAGAGTATATTTCGTAGTCTTAGACATTGTTACTTCTGTAGATTGTCAGAAAGTGTCTCAAAACTACATGAATGTGGTTTTTTTCTTCCCCAACTGTGTCAATTTTGTGCAGCTGCCTGTTTGGCATCCAGATTTGTGGCTCCTCAGTAAGTAACATGGTGAACCAAGGGGAGACTGAGAGCTGGAGGCAATAGCAGTGTGCTTTCTTAACAGCCTAAGGTTCAGGGCATGTAATGCCAGCTGGTAGGGAATTTATGGGGCTTTTGATTGGGTTTCTTTCGTTGCAACCTTTTTTGTTTGCAGTCACATTTTTCTTTCACTAAAAAGGTTTACGAAGTCAGATTTTTGGCATTTTCAGCTTTTGCTTGTAATGTAAGGCTTCTAAACTAGGAATTCTACACAATAAAATGACTGAATAGAAAAGGGATCCTTAATAATTTAAGAAGATTTTGCAAGTATAAAGGCTTGAAATTTATTGTCTTCTAAATTAAGAGAGAACATGAAGAGGAGCTTTTCTTTTAACAATCTAGTATTTTAGTTCCTTAGTGTAATTAAACCTTTCTCTTTCAAAAAAGAAGTTTTCCTTTGGAATCCTTTTACTTGTAATTTATCTCATCTCTGACTACATTGCCTTATTTCTAGCTTGCAAGTAAATAGGTGGACTTTCTTGTGGTTTGTTTTTCCAGATAATTTTAGTTGCAATCCAATTTTTCTGTTAGTTTTTTCTTTAACTTGTTCCCAAATGCATAAACATAAGCATTTACCAAACAATTATGTTATGTGTGTGGTATATTATGGTAATGTGCAAAGATTTTATACTTGAAGTAACTTTAAGTGTCAATGGAAAGGATTTATATTTAAAATAAATTAACACATGAAAAACATGTTTGTGTCAAGACGTGGGGATCACAAGGCATTACAGATAACTTGATTCATAAATTTTTTCTACTAAAGTGAGAAATGCCATACCATTCTTAATTTAGATTGTCACATGCAATGCAGTTATGTAGCACTTCTCATCTATAGACACCAAACTGCTTTACAGGGAAGGTAAGTATTGCTGTCCTCCATTTTACAAATGGGGAAAGTGAAGCACAAAGCAATAAAATGGCCTTGCTCAAGGTCACCCGGTAGTGGAAAGGCACAGTCTGGAAATGAACCCAGACACTAGATTCTGCAGGTGCTGTCTTCTAGGTTGCACTACATTTTAGTGACATAAGCTGACATCTCAGGATTTTGTCATTATCAATGATTCCTGCATACAACACATTGATGTATGGCTGCCAAAGAAAAAAATCGGTCTGGAGAACAACAAATATTTGCTAAATTATTTTCTATTACATGATATTTTCTTTTTTGCTATCCAAGTATCAGTATAGTCACTAAAAAATTATTCTGCATTGGCCTTTTGGGATTTTATTTTATATTTTTTCCTTTATTGTTGGCTGTGGCATCTGTTAAAATGTGTGTATCTAAATGTAGGTTTACTCTGATTAGAATTCATCACAAAACCTTCCAGAAGACTCTCTCAGTAGGTGGATTGTGTGAATGAAACTATACATAGACTCTGCATCTGCAAACTGAAAAACCTGCGGTTTTTGTTGTTGTAGTTTGGGTTTTTTTAAGCATTTCATAGTTAAAGAAAATAATAAAGTTAGCCAAGTTTCAGCTAATATTTACATTTTCTGAGATAAAAGAAATGTATACATTATTGCAATATATGACAACTAGAAACTTCTTGTATTTTAGTTGCCCCTAAATGAACAACTGAAAATCCTATAAAACTTAATGCTTACCTTCAAAATGTGTGTAGTTTGAGCCTGGTAAAGTACATAACTTTCTTCTCCTTTAGAATGAAGTCACCCTGCTGAGAAATGAAGTGGCACAGCTGAAACAGCTTCTTCTGGCTCATAAAGATTGCCCTGTAACTGCCATGCAGAAGAAATCTGGCTATCATAGTGAGTAATGTTCCATTACCTATAGCCTGAGGCTGCATCAATGAAATACTGCCAAAGTGAACTGAATGAGCATTAAAATTGAGAAGTGCAGTTCTAATATTAAATATATTCCATTAAAGATTTTTTTTAATCTCAAAGGTAATTGGAAGACAGGAATTAATACATGATATTTTTAAGTCAAAATAGAATTGTTGCATAACATTGAAGGTTTTATGTTGGTTTAATAAATGTATATGATAATTAACATTTAAGGACTATTGGTTATTACACCTGCTTTGGAAAATATAATTAAAATATTAAAAGCACATGATAAACCATTTTTTATATTTATCTTATCCTAGTACAGTGAAAGGTGCTTGTGGGTTTTTTTCTTCATCATAATGAGATTTCAGTAGAGGTACTATAACAGCTGTCCTCATTTACCACAACATCCAGGATCAGTCAAGCCATTAAAATAATCAGATGCAGGTTCATGGCTCCTACTGTAAAATATCTTTTAGATTGTTTTCCATATTAAGCAACTGCTTGTCAATAAACAGGGTGTTTTTTTAAAAGGAATTCTGATACTGAAGGGAATACTGAGACTTTCAGTACCAATTTTTTCTAATCCGTATTTTTGCTTTAAGTTGTTCATTTGATTTTTTTTATCCTTCCAGCATTTTAAAGGTTAATTATGCTTTCCTGACTTGTAACTTCCTTTTTGGCTGTGATACACAGTGCCAGAACCAGCTGCTGCTGCTGGAGAATAAATGGCCAATTTTGTCCATTGTACACAAATTTGTTACAAATAACTGAGCTGGGAATGCATTAGGCACCATTCATAATATATAACCCACAGCTTTCGTTTTTATGATTTAGTGATATTTCAAGATATTTGTAAATGTGAAGATTGTTTCTGCCATATGTAGCCACTTCATTTTAATTTGCCAGTGTCAGTAATTCAGGAGAATAAAGGAACATTTTGTATTGCATGCAAACAGATCCTCAGGTGCTTGCGATAAAACTTAATGGCCACCATCTTTACTTGTAGTCATTGTAAGCAATTTCATCAGAATGGGCAATATTTTTTAATTTAAAAGATTCTGGAGATTTAGCAACTCTATATAGCCATATATATTTAGAATACTGATTTTGTCTGTTTTGAGCTTATAAATCTTGGTCCTTTGATCTCCAGTCATTTTGACAAGACAGAAAATAGCATCTTGGAGTAAATTGGAACAGTATAGACATATGTTTGGGATTTATATTAACAATGATTGCTGCAGGGATGAGGCCATTATGGCTCCCGTCTGACAGAACAACATAATTTCATAGGGAAGCTACGAGGGGGGATAGCATTATGCATGCAAGGTTTAAGAAAAAAACCAAAACCAGTAGGTTTCTTAAATTCTGGTGGGTTTGAGGATGCATGTTCCTGAATTGGCACGCAAAATATTTAATTGTAAGTCATAAACTGGCAAACTGGTTACATGCTAAGGATTTCTTCACTTAAGAATTAGCAAATGGTCTGTTTAGTAATGCTTGTTTCCTGCCTTCAGAAAAGGACTGTAATGCTTCTGATTTACTAAGGAATGCAAAATGAATCAGAGCTAAAATACTAATCAGTGGCAAAAGCAAATATTAAAAAAAATAATAGTATATGCAGAAATTGGAAGCATAGCTCACTTAGTTTGTTGAAAAGTCTCGTGAAAGTAAAAACTTAACATGAATGATAGTAGTAATGCCATTCCTCTGAAAGGATTTTGTTACATTATCTCTGTGTGCATATTGTTAGGACAGCATGTTGGCTAAGTGACATACCAACAGTACAACTTATGAGAGGAAAAATGGTTTCAATCGATATGTTCATGCAAATGGTGTTCCTATAAACTATATTTAAATAAACATATTATATTTATCAAGTAATCAAAGTTGAATTGCTTCAAAAATGCAGTGAGTGGTTTAACAGTTTTGCCTCTGTGGAAAAATTGAAGACCTCAGCTTACAGAAGTCCTGCAGTGCTGAATATTGTGCACTGCTTAAAAAATGCTAGTTTAGACCATGTAGACCACAGCTCTTTTAACAGCTAAGTCCACAGTTTGATGGGTTTTCCTGTTATTTTTATGCATTTAAATAGGTATGAATAATCTATCCCTTTACAGGGTATTTTTTGCATTTAATTTTATATATCTTTCAAAATCTTTTCAATATTCCAGGCAAGTTTTTTCAGGCCAGGTGAAAAGCACAACAGTGCAGGTACCCCTTTCTTCTGAGATTGTTCTTGGGATCATATTTTCCTTATTTAAAGTCTTGTTCCTGCTTCAAAAGGGGGTGTCATCAGGACAGAGAAACCAGAAAAATTATTATTGCACTTTGAGTCAGTATAGATGAATTTCTATTTCAATATTTGAGTTTTTGGCCAGCTTAAAGTTTTTTATTTCCCAGTGAAGGATGCTGTTGCTTCTGAATGTATCTTTAACCCTGGCAAGGAAAATGCTATGTATAGAAGAAATCTAGACGCCGATCATTTATTTTTCATGTTATCTTTTCCATACTGAATAATTTCTAAAAGTCTTCTGCAATACACCCTATATTTTCTCAGAATTTTTTTGGACTTGTAGTAGGAGAAAGGTGGAAGCTTGCGAGAAGAAAATGTGTTGTGAAAATCAAAGATTTGGAAAAAAAAAAGTAAAGAGAATTTTTTCATATTTTTGACAAGAACATGAGGACATAATATTTGAGAGCATTTGTTCAAAATTTAATATAAAGGAATATAAAGAATTAATAGAGGCTGCAGTGTAAGTGATGTTAAATGAGGGGTTTTGTGTTCATTCTCTAGTTAGTTTAAAGAAATGGTAGAAGGTAACTAACCTGTTTCAAACCTTGAGTGATTTGAACCTCTCAAACCACTATGTTCCTGCAGCCTGTTCTGGACAAGTGACAGTTTCTCAGTGACTGGAGGGGATAGTCACAAAGGCCAATTCACTGGAAATTAGTATTTCTAGCATCTTCTGAAGACTGAAATCCCTCTTTGTTAGCTTACCTAACTGAAAGGTAGTGGTAAGCAATGCTAAGAAGCAAATAGCAACAACATTGGACTACTCTAAAAGGGTACTTTTTAGTGCATCCTCAAAAGT
Organism: Campylorhamphus procurvoides; assembly: GCA_013396655.1. Classification (NCBI taxonomy): domain Eukaryota; kingdom Metazoa; phylum Chordata; class Aves; order Passeriformes; family Dendrocolaptidae; genus Campylorhamphus; species Campylorhamphus procurvoides. Next base: position 396,948 of record WBMV01007376.1, read on the forward strand.
CTCTGCTTTTTTGGTGTTTTTTTAATTCTTTTCTAGCTCATCTAGCCCACATTGTATTCCATTTCCAGAATGGCTCTTGCTTCATGACACAGCCTATCTAGGAACTATCTTGCCTTGAGGAAAGTTCATGTAATGTAGCTTTGTAAATTTTCCACTTTCTAATATGCAGCAGAGGTTATTTCTGTAGGTTAATTTCTGATCAGGAGTGTGCATTTTCCTTGATTTGAGATAAAGCTGGAGGAGCCATTAAAAAGCTAAAATCCCATGGTGCTTTTTTTTCACCTTGCTAACTAAAGTATGATTCTGGTATGTGTCAGTTGCACTCTTGAAACCACAGTCCTCTGTCTGGTAATTCTCTGGTCAAACTAAGAAAAATAAAAAATAATCTGTCAATTTAAGTATGACTTTTCTGTGTTCTTCTAAAAGCCTTTGTTCTTTATTCTCAGTCTTCAGGCTTAAGAAAGGAAGTCATGTATGTACTGAGGGGACCTTTAAGTATCTTCTATATGCATTGAGTGATTTTCTTGTTTGGTTTTTCATTCCTCAGATGGAGTTTTTATTCAGCCTTTGGCCACTCTTCCTGTAAAGTTAGGGCTACCTTAGGAAGGACATTAAAGAAAATCCAAATAGCTATTCTTTAGGGTGGCACCTCATTTCTAAGTATTGGTTTGTAGGTATTGCAAGGATTTATGATTCCAGTCCAATTTATTACTCTGAACTAGTGTTAGGCCTATGTCTTATATAATCCCTTGTCTGCTGTAAGCTGCCCCTCTCTAGCCTCTGGCATCTGAAAATACCTGAATCACGTGCTTTTGTGTCTTCAGCACAGTATGTTTATCTGTGCAATGACATGAACACTTCAGCAAGGAAATTGGGAATCAGCATAAGAAGCTTGATAGGAAGATGGAGATTCATAGAATAACAGCAGCTCTGGAGAGGAAGAGCAGATGTTACAGCAGGGAGACTGTATTAGATACATGTCATCCTACTTGCTGCTGTTTCATTCTGTCTGAGGGGAAGAGTATGCTACTCTTACAATTAGTAATGCAGTATTTTTCAGGAAGTGCCACTAGAGTTTCCATTTTTAACAAAGTTTGCATGTGTTCCTTCTTGTTTTTACCTGAGATCTTGTAGGTCTTGATAGAAGTATAGCAAAGATGAGATCCTGTTGAATAATTAAATTGACATTGTTCACGTTCTTTCTGTTCTTGAATGGGTAAACTCTACTAAGGATCACAAACATCTTTCTGAAATATCTTAATTTTCTTCCTCTTGCTGTATACAGTTACCATGAAACCTTTGGATATGTGGTGATTGTCAGCAGATCTAGCTCAGTGTCATGTGTGTCTCTCTCCTTTAATGTTTGAAAAAGGTCTGGTTTTGAAAAAGTGTAATATCTGTAAAATAGCTGCCCTTGTGGATAAGAACATTATAACTTTCAAACAACTATGTCCGTGCTGTCATAGTAGTTGTAAGACAAATTGCCACCTTGTTCATCTAGGCAGTGTTTCTTAGAAATACAGCAGTTTTCTTGCTTTATCCATCCTTTTTGACCTTACTGTTCTTTTCCAGAAGCAGAAAATACTAGAACTGTTGTTTTCAAGCTTTGATGCAACTGTGTTCTTAGTATGCATGGGGCTGCTCAAAGATCTTTATACTGGGGTCTTGATTTGCTAATTTAGTAAATTTCCTTACCCATAGCTAGTGTGTTGTATAAACCGGAGTCCAACATGAACTTTATTTCACTATTGTTTGTTGATGCGTAGTGTTCCGTTGCTGCTGTTAGCCTGACTTTCTGTGGAAATGAGGATATGATACCACAGCGTTGCTCATCTTTTATATTAGTGTCATCCTTTCCCATCTTTTCCCTTCCCCTGGGACACTTCTAACTTTGTTGGCCAATCTGAAGCAAATCTGAAAGGGATTGCGAAGACAAGACTAGAGAAAACCAAGCTTTGTTCTGTTGCTTTGTCACACGCAGTAGTTCCCCCCTGCTTCTGGCTGCGTGTGTATCATGACAGTCAGTAGTGGTTGCAAAGGGACTTCAGTATTCCAGCTGGGTACTGCTTTTAGTTGGCCTGCAAAACTGTTGTGAAAAATACTTGAAAACATGAAGTAGCACAAAGTGATAGAAAAAAGTTACAATGAAATTCAGGATTCATATTTCTGATTTTGAGTAAAAAGCAGTAGGCTTATTTTTGGGGGGTTGGGGGGGATTTTTTTTAGCTTTTTTTGTTTGTTTTTAACTCAACTTTTTGCTTGCCAGTGTTTGCATAATCCCTAGGCAAATCTTCGCCACTCTGAAAAGAGGAATGATTTTAGCATAATTAGGATGTCTGTGCAAGAAGGACATTTTAAATCATGCTCATTTTGGAAATTCTTATTTTGCACAGTGAAAATTGTGTTTTAATTTGTTTACCCTCTGTCACGGGGGAAAAAATTATGTAACTCGGAGGCTAATTCACTTTGGTTTTGTGGAGAACACCTGAAATATTCTGATGACATTTTTAAAACTAGTTTTAACACTTTTAAACCCTGTTGGGAGGCATTTGTATGCAAAAGTTATGGAACTTCATTCTGTTAAGAGAATGTGAGTTGAAAACTTGTGGAAGTATTGTCCAATTAATATAGAGTTGTAAATACTATTTTTTCAGATATCTTATTCATGTTCACAAATATTACTGAATGTAGAATTATTCTTGTTTGATTACTAAGGAGATGCAGTAAATAGCATATATTAAAAATCTAAAGCAAATTCATGTAGAACCAAGAGGTCTGGTAGCATTTTTAGTCTGTAAATATTGCTTGTTGATGTGAACGTGCATCATTAAAATTAGGTGTGGTACCCACCACCTGATTTACTGGGAAGAAATTAGACAATTTTAATGGCTTTAGAGATACGAAAATCAGTTCTGGTTTACTGAATAGTCCATATTGCAGTCTAATTTTTTGCTTATAAAGTAGTATTTTCTTTTTTTTAAAAAAATGAAAATAAGATCGTTTTGCCATTTGTGCTGCATTACACCATGAATTTTAATTATTTAGGGACTGGTTGCTGTTCCTGGGACAGTGTGGTGTGCACTCCAGGGGACAATAAATTAATTTTTCTTCTTTAGCTGCAGATAAAGATGACAGTTCAGAAGACATATCAGTGCCAAGCAGTCCACACACAGAGGCCATTCAGCACAGTTCTGTCAGCACTTCCAACGGCGTAAGCTCCACTTCCAAGGCCGAAGCGGTGGCCACCTCCGTTCTCACCCAGATGGCGGACCAGAGCACAGAGCCCGTGCTTTCCCAGATCGTCATGGCACCTCCCTCCCAGTCACAGCCTTCAGGAAGTTGATTAAAAACTTGCATTGCATCAGTTTCTTAGATACACGTCTGTGACTTTAAAGGGAAACCAACAAAAGACCAGTCTCCATCTAGGAGAAATTGTAGCTTAAAATTATTCATTTTTGAAAATCCAACTTAAATTTGGCTTGAAAGATTGGCAGGTGGAGATGAGACAGGACAGCAGTTCTAGTCTCGTGGCAAAAGACTTTTTTTTTTTAACATATTAGTTTTACTAGTTATTTTTTGTGCTTAATGTGTAAAGTGTGTGTACAGTACAATGTGGTTTATTTCATTTTTAATTTGGTATTATTTCAGCAAACATTGGGGTGAATTACTGAAGGTCATCCCCAAGACTGTGATAGTAATATTATGTGACATTTTTATACCAAAGTTCTGCATAGTCCCTATTGACTTTGTAATGTTAGCAAGGTCATAAAGCACTAGGCAAGAGAAAGACAGTAACAGTAAATTGCTTTTAGTCTTTTTGCCTTTTTGTTGTTTTGCACATTATGAGAGGAAGAACATTGGGAGAAAAACATTTGGGTTGTTTTTTGTATAGCATTTTGGTTGGCTTTTAACTGTTGGGGTTTTTAATTTGTTTAATAGGGCCAGTACAGTATATGAGATACAGTACTCTTATGCACATACCCATCCTAGATGAGGATCGTTACTAAATAGATTGGATTTTTTTTTTTTAATTTTAATTTGATGTCAGGTGGGTTTTTTTCCACTCCAACACTTCCATTCTGGTGGGAGAAGAGCTTTATTTCTCTAGTCAGAATAGGTATCTATAACCACCCCTTGTTGCTAGGCTGAAACCAGTAAGCATATTGTAAAATACAGGGTTATCAAATATGGAATACATAGTATTCCAAAGTAGGTTGATATTTTGTGGATTTTTGAGTCGCAGACTAAGGAGTTTACTCATGGGTTTGGATGCCAGAAAAGCCTAAAATCCTTCTTCAGACAACTCGACTTTTTTTTGTCATTGTCTTGTATTTGCAAGCTAACTTGTACTTAATTCTTGTGTAAGCACTGTCATCTTTTAGTAGCAAAAATTTTGATACCTTTCTTGTGGAAAAAAAAAATCAGTATCTACCGTATCTTGGAAACAATGTAATTATAATGTGGTGTGTGTGGTGTGTGCGTGAGAATGGTTCAGTAGTTAATGCCAGCAGTCTTTTGCTTGAATGTTTAAAGATGCCTTCAATGTGATGCTGGCTGATAGGTGATTGCAGTTTTAAAATGTTATTTACTGTGCGAACTTGGATAACTAACATTCCATGATGTAGTTTGTTTCTGATGAGATGATTGTAGGTACACTTTTTCTCATTATCCAATCATCTGTAGGATATTGAGTTTTTTAAATGTGCCATTATCTATTTTGATTCTGTACTCATGTTCAAAATACAGTACAATATTTTACAATAGATTAAGTTGTTTTAAAAAAGTAGATGTGTGCTTTCAGGTCGGAAAACTTTGTATAATAGCAAAAACAGATGCATAGTAGCAACTGGCAGTAAAGCAGGATTCCATTATGTATATAACAAAGATTTAATGCATTTATAATGGGTTGTGTAGTTAATTTGCTCTTCCTTCTCCACACTATACCATGTGTTTTTAAGTGTCAGTGCCATCAAGTTTCTATTTGGTTCAGTTTTAAGTCTAAAAATGTAATTGATCCACAGGAAAATCATAATTTCTGCAATATATATACAACCATACTATAATGAAAGCTGGACAAAGAAGTATCTAAGTCGTATATATATCATTGCAGGGCTTTAAGCATGAAAATAATAGGGATTCTAAATATTTTGTATTTTAAAACTAAGAAAGTTGTGTTGATAACCTCATGCGTTTAAGAGTCTTACTTTCCCAATTCCAATATAAAAAGCTGTAACAGTTATTGAACGTTTCCAGGATGGGGAAATACAATGGAACTCTTGTGAGAGGGAAATTAACTGCAAAGGCACAAAATGTGAATTCTGCAAGAAAGCTCTACAGTAACTTTTCATTGTAGTTTTGGTGGACTAGATAAGGCCTCGTTGATTATACTATAATTTGCTCTCCTAAACACAAAGGCTTTTAAATCATATAAGTGGAGTTTTTTTATAACAAAACTGTTGCGCTTGTAAAATAAGTCTACATAAGTGTATAGGAGATGTGTAAACAGTTAATGAGTTTAACAGTGGGGCTGGAAAAAGAACCATTAATTCTGTGTTCAGCAAATAGAGAAAAGGTATTAGCCGTACTACCATGGATTCCGTTTTGAGACGTATGTCACACTACTTCTGTACTTAGCATTTTGGGTCTTTACATTTGACATGTTTCACAAACTGTACTGTTTTCTTTTATGTGCAGTTTGCATGAGTAAATCATCAAAGAGAATAAAATCTATCTTTAAGTTATGTTCCTATTTTAATGAAATTATAATTGTTCTAAAAGGCAGCACTGTCTTCAGACTTATTTCTTCACCTTTGCAATTATCAGCGTTTTTCTGGAAGTCATTACTATAATGTCAAAGTAATGTTATGTAAACAAGTACACATATATTGCTATAGAAAATAAAGCAAATTCCATTGCTCTGCAGCAGAGCCTCCAGCAGCTTCTGAGGAATAAACCTTGTATGGTTAGTTCCCGGAGCCCAAGGTAATCCACAAATAAATGAGTTCATAAACATAGCTTGGTGATCGCAGATGTTGCTCAGCCATTTCTGATTGCCGTGAGTTCCACAGCAAAAGCATTGTGTAATCAGAATTTCCACCTAACTTCTTGCTGGTTTAATCTGATTTCAATATACATGAAGCCAGAAATAACAGCTCTAGTCAGATGAACAGCTGACAACAGTTGTGTTGTCAAAGGTTCTTAAAAAAATCATCCCCTCTCGCCTGATTTTTAGAAGAGTAAAAATGGTTTGGGCTTATTTATGGATGTTGGAAACATACATGGAGTGGCACATTTTGTTACAATTTGAAATGCTCTTGACAGAAACCCATATGGAAACTTGGAGGAAACAAAAGGGTAAAGTTGCTGTGTGTTTGTAGTTGTTACCTTTATTGCCTTTGTATGGACCAAAGGAAATGACATTAAGCTGCACACAATTTTGAGCCCAATATGAGAATAATGCCCCAGGCTTTTATTGTTTCATTATGTTCTTTTTCTGACTATATGAGCTATGCTTGTCACTCCAAGGGAAAAAAGGCTGTATAACAGGGATACCTGGGGCAGGGGATGGAGGGTTGGGGTGGAGAATCAACCCACTTTTTCATGTCTTTGCTGTAAAAAGATTCAGGTTTATATCTTAACTATTTAATCCAAGTAAGCTTTTTCACTTTAAAATGCTAATAGAGGCTGGACAAAGAAAGATACTACACTTAGGGAAGGAGATGGCAGAAGTGTGGGATGAGCGGTGATTTCAACTACCTGAATTACAGAAGCAATTTGCTTAGAGACAGACACAAACATTTTAATTGGTCATCATAAATGATAATGAGGAGAAAACATAATGAAATTAAGTGCATCCTAATAAAGTAAGGTACATTAAATTGCACTGAAGGAAACTTCAGCAGTGCTTCTTGACATGATTAATATACTCATGACAATGTCTCTAATGAAGGCTGTTTGCATTTATATGCTGCCTGTTGCTCCCCTCAGTAGAGATGTAATTTGAACTGTGCTCATTTTACATTGCAGAACAGGAGTGTGAGATTGGCTTGCAGTAGTCTTCACATGTATTTTTAACCATCGTATTGATGGTAATACAGGCACTATTTATTTTAACCTGTGTGTTGTGTAACACAATGTAGGGTTGGTTTGGACAGTAGTATTAGGAAATTTTTGAAGTGTCATATTCTTTAAGTATCCTGTCCTTTCAGATTTTAATATGACTAAATTAATCTTTAAGGCATTTAAGATCATTATTTTTCTTCACTTTCTTTCTCTTCAAAATATTTTTCTTTGTGTGATGAGCCCCAGAAAATGCTTGTATATTTTGTGTGGAATTCCTTTTTTTTCCATATTGCTTCCTCCTTGGTTATGTTAAATCTATAGCAAACTTCCATTTTGAGAAGTTGGTAGTCAGAAAAGGAATTTCTGCACAGTGTATCTTGTTTTCTTCAGCTAAAATAGATATGAGAAGCTTACCATATCTTGATACTTATGTCATTCTAAACCAAGATATATTACAATAGTATATTTAGGTATGGAAGGACTTTTAAAAAAGATTTCGTTGCAAATGCTCTGCACAATTAATGAGTTCAGCTTGTAAGATGATGACTGCATAATTCTGCAAAGTGCAACCCTCTTCAGAAAGAGTTTTTAACTTCCTAAGCATGGGGTTAGTTATCGTCTAATCACGTCTGTCAATAGAATAACAAGACATATAAACTTGGTCCAGTTTGTGTAATTATTTTTTAAGCCTTGCTCAAAGTCTTTGTCTGTCCTGTATTACCATATATATAATGTTGTATGTTGTTCCAAGCACTTCATGCTATTAACTTTTTGGGGAAGAAGAAGGGGCAGGGGAGAAGCCTCCTAAGTTTGTAAATAAACTACCTGTAACGGAATTTAATCTGTTTATTAATGAACAGCTAATCAGAAAAGCGTTGCGAAACCATCCTGCCAGGATATTTACTATTTTTAGTCCATGAGTAAAGAAACAGTAGCTTAAGCTGGATAGACAAACTAGAAATCGTAACAAGCATAAAAGTTGCAAAACAGCTTGAAGCAAAGAAAAGCAGTCATGCTTCTAGAGAACTCTTCTTTGGTTTTAGTGCCAACACCAGAAACAAGGTAGGGTAGGGAGCAGGCAGTATTTGTAACCACCTCGGGCAGCAGGGTCTGGTGATACTCCAGGCTACAATTAATGAGCTTAAAGGGTAGTCTCTAGCTGAGGGAAGTCTGTCAGTGCCAGCCTGTGATGAGCTTCGGGAATGAAAGCACTGGCACATCGATGCCTCCAGAGGAACAGGATTGCAGGTAACCAGATCTTCCTTGCCTCACTCTTGCCTGTGGCTATCTCAGTACATCAAAGCACAAAGGAGTTATTATACCTCCATTTAACACTATCCTGCTCAGGTGGTTGGAAGGCACTGAATGCCTGTCTGGTGGCTGTGTCCAGCTACCTGAAAGACAAAAATCTGGTTTTGGGGTTTTTTTACTGCCTAAAATGTTCCTACTCTTGTTTTGCTGCAGGCTAATATTGCCATGGTACATAAATAATATTTCCCTCCCTTTAGCTGAATCACTTGGTTTAGACCATTATAGGAGGCAAAAATACCGCCTTTGAGAAATGACTGGGCTGATGCATTTTATTAACTGGATGATTTCAAAAAGCCTACTAATTTGCTTATGTTTAAAAATAAAATGGGAAATCATTTCCTTGTCCTACATCTGGAATTCTAATCAGGAGAAGAGGGAGATGAGCAAGGAGAGAATGAACCCTCTGCCTTAGCAGCAAATAAAATAAATTGACTTTCTGAATAAACTGAGAAAATGAAACTGAGGAGAAAAATGTCTGCACCATTGCCCACTATTTCCTCTGAGCAAGAAGGAGCTGTGGTTTCACTGCTCAACTATAGCAGCCCTTTCCTCTGACACAAAGATGCATTCTGTGAAGATCTATTTCTTCCAAGTGTTTGCAGTGATGGGAATGTTTTGATCTCACTTGAGGTAAGTAGTATAAACATCCTGGTTTTCATAATGCTGTGTTGAGAAAAATACTCTTAAAAGTGATATAATGTATATTACAGTCACTCTGGTTGCCTCTAAAATGCCAACAGACTTTACAGTCAGGCTGGCTGTGATTTGAAAACAAGCAAAAGGCTAATATTTCAGTTTTCTTGCTTTCTCTCCTTTCTTTCAGCAGAATTGCTGTAAAGGACTAATGATTTTTGCCACAAAAATAGATAATCCTTGTAAATGCCGAGCAGATGCTGCATATTTCACTGGATGATAAGAATATTTTGAACACTTGCTCATTTTGTTGACTATTTAATGACTCTTAAGCTACTAAGTTTACAATTTATGACTTGCATGTATGTGAAAAATATTTCTTTATCTGTACCTGTTTACCCAAACTTTTTAGAGCTCTGATTCTAATAGCACTTTACTCTTTCTTCTTCTATAGATTATGCAGCACCCTCTTGAATGCTATATAGGAAGGTTACTGGCCACAGAGCTTTGAGTTCTGTTCCCAGTCACCAGACATCTGGAATGCTCTTTGTGAGTTGACAGTTGTATTTGTCACAGATGGCATCCCATCTTGGGATGGAAACACTTTATACTGACTTGGATGGTTCCCTTAAATGGCAAGTACCAGTTTCCTACAAAAATTCTGTACTCTTCCTTGTTACAAAGGTCTGGAAAACTCATTTTGTTTCAAGAAAGAAATTCATGATCTTTACCTGCTCTTGTAATGTCTTGTCTAATTTAGGTTTTGTTGTTGTTTTCACATATAGGATAAGGGCATGCTCCTGAGGGTGCATAAAATCCTGTGGGTCTTGTCTACCTAAGAAAATGTCACCACTTAGGCAGAATTAGGTTGTTACAAACACAAACTTTTACAAATTGTAAACTTTAGGTTTGACTTGTCTATTGATTTATTCTAGTCCAGCTTACGTTGCTGGAGGATAGCATTAAGCTAAACTTATTTATAAACTTAAATTTAAACTTATAATAGTGCAGGTGTATACTTACTGAAACAATATAAAGCCATTTAAAATTCTGCAGTACGCTGTCTCTCGAAATATTTGACTTAAAGCAAAGCAGCTTTCCTACACTGACAACTTCAAAGAAACTTGTACCTGTTTTATGAAGAGGTGAGGATTAATTTTATCCTAGTGAAGTAAGGTTCTTTCTATAGTCAGTCTTTCCCCAGCAAGTATGAGGGCAGGATCTGATTTATCCAACTGCTAATCGCCATCAATACCTCTGTCAGTAATTTCATCAAAATTTGAACAGTGCACAGACTTGTGCATCACAATGTACAGCATGAAGCTGCATCAGGAGAAGTTTAGGTTAGATATCAGGAAAACATCCTGCATGCCGAGTGTGGTTGAGCACTGAACAGGCTCCCCAAGGAAATGATCACAGCACCAAGCCTGCCAGAGTTGAAGAAGCGTCTGAACAATGGTCTCAGGCACATGAGGTGACCCTTGTGTTCTGCATAGGGCCAGGAGGCTCGGTGATCCTGATGGGTCCCTTCCAGCTCAGCATATTCTGCGACTGTGATCCAGTGATTATCTTTTTTCCTTCCACTTGAGTATCACATTTCTTCCTAAGGCCCAAAGTTACTCCTTAGATGACAATGTCATACCTAAAGCCTCACGGTAGCTTAGTCCGAGCAGGGAAGTTTTATCCTGAATGTTTTCTCAGTTTTTCTCTTCAAGGGTCAGAAATCTACAATAGTAGTGTTTATGGGTTATTCAAATGCTGCCACTCTGAAAGACTTTGATAATTTGTCTAATCCAGCACCAGCCATTCAGGTCCTTGTTTGAGGCTGGCTGCAATTGCCACTGCTGTTACCAGTGGAGATAAAGAGCTGTTAAGAGCAAGAGAGCTATACTGCAGATACACTGAGTATATGTTAAAAAACATTGAAAGTGAACTGTTTCTGAACCATGCTGGAATGCAGTTACACATTACAAAAAATATTTACTTGTTTTTCAAAGGTCATACTTGGAACTTTGGAGTTCTGTTTTGGAAGTTTATTGTTGGGGGGGGTTGGGTTTTTTTTTTTGCCTTTCAGAATTTTAGTGGGAAATGAAGTCATGTGAGTATTCTGATTGCTGAATTTTGCTGTGATGAATTGTCAAACAGGCTGCTATATGCTCAGAACAGCAGTGCTTATGATGATCTAATGAAAAAATCCTCATAATATTTGTATACATATAAAATTAAATTAAGGACACTTATTGAAGGTGTTTTGACTTTCTATGAGTAAGAGTTAACTGTATTCTAGTCTCTTCTAAGGAAAAAGTTAACAGTTCACTTCTCAGTCTCCTGTTTTGCTGCAGAGTAAGGGAAATACCCTTGTTTGTTTGAATCTGTCACTGAGAGGCTTACAGATGTCCTGTCAGCCACCCACATGTCACCCCGGGTTATGCCCAGTAGAGCTTCATTGCGCCTCTGGGTATGATACATGTACCCTGCAAAGATTAAGAATGGAAATGTCACCTTGTACATCCTAGCTTGTACAAGCTGAAATTAAAATGAGCCCATGAAAAATATAGTATTAATAAGTGAATATTATTAGATTATTATTTCATAACAAGCAAAGTATTGCAGCTCTATTCCTGAATGGGAACTATTTTTTGTACTGCAATCTGTACTAAGGGTTCATCCAAAACTAACACAGGAAATACTGTGTGCGGTTACTGAAGCAAGGCATTTCTGGCAGATTTCCATGGCATGCTCAAAGTCTGTGAACTGGCCTACATTTGTCTTTCCTTTAAAAGTGTGGAAGAGAGGACAGCAGATCCTACAGCTTAAACCCCTACCCTACTGAGCTGAGGTTTGAAGAGTCATAAGCTATAGTTAAATAATAGCAGTTTATAAATTTGCAAATAAAATGCTTTCTGTATGCCTTGCTTCTAAAAGACAATGAATAATAAATTATTAACCGAATGAGGTAAGTAATTCCATTTCCTACTGTTTCCTGCTGTCTGTAACATCTAATTCGAAACCTGGGAGTTTCTAATTCCTCAGGAACAAAATGCCATCTAGTGGTAACTGCGGAATATTTTGAGCAAATACCTTATTTACAGTGACATCAAGTTTTCATATTTTTTTCCTCATAGTTTACATTTTACAGCACATTAAGCTCTTGGGAGAAGATAAAGAGGGAGAGGGAAGGTACAATTCCCCTAGGAATTGTTGGCAGGGACACCACACTGCCCAGCTGCCTGGGAGCATCCTGCCTGCCCCTGTGGCTGGGCCCAGGCACCTCATTTCCCCCACTTGGGTTGGACAAAATTTCATACCTAGTTGGGAGGCTGCACCTTACCGTTGCTTGATAATGAAATATAATTTGGCCAGCACTGTGTGAAAAGAGCTGAAAGCCACCTCTGCTTCACGGATGCTTCATCTGTCTCTCTCCTGGTAGGAGGCTTTGCCCTCTAGTTTGTCATTTGCCAAGGAGGTAAGGGGAAGCCATTCCTTTTGCTCTTCTAGTGAACTACTAGGGAATGGTGTAAGTTTCTCCATGGCACAATTTGCCTCCTTGACTCCTTAGAGTAGAATATAAACTCTAAAAAAATTTACAAAACTTAAATTTGGCTTCTAGAATAGAATACTGAAAAAGTAACTGCCATAAACTGGCTTGTAGAGTTGAATAATGGTCTTTACTTGTACAGCAATAATAAAAATTTTTAAAAAAATAATTAAATATATTCTTCAATGTAAACTGTAAACTGGGGATAGGAGCCTGCATGTGACATGAGCCCACTGACGGAGATAATCCAGCTCTATACACTGAGCTGACTAAAGAGAGCTCCATAGCATTTCACCTTTCTATGTGACTGCACTACATTCTGATAGGGGTTTTGTTGTTGTTTATGTGTCTGCTTTTTCCATGTGGTATTTGAATTCCTCCACCTAGAGGTCTGTGTTGCCCTGTTTGCAGGGCTGTACTCAGACTGAGGGTGTATTCTGCAGGCTGGTGCAGAAATCTAATCTGTGCTGCTGACATCATTGTAAAGTCTATGAAGATGGCATGACATAGGTTTAATGGGCTATGAAGGAGTTTGTAGATGGATAAATTAATTTTGATTCTTGTTTTGTATGGTATTTGAAGTAAACTGCAGCAGACTAAAGAGTCTGATTAACAAAGGCACTCACAGCACAGCTCACCCAAGAGGGTACTCTGAGCGTTTGGGCTGCTCTGGGGTCACTGTCCTTGCTGTGATGCCAGCACTGGCACTCGTGCACCCATCTGTCTCTCTAGGATGCCGCCAGTTATTTTCCTAGGCCCTGGCATTGGCCAACAGCCAGCACAGCTGCAAAGAGGAGGGAGCAGAAACAGGGCTAGAGTGGCACTGGTTTTAGTGGCAGTAAATTGTCATGGAAGCATGTTTAGGTAGGTGGAACAGGAAGGGTTTGGGAAGCATTGACAAATGCAGCCTGAAAATCACCAAGAAATCTGCCTTGTTTGCCTGCTAAAAATACATGAGAAAACCCCTACATCTGGGACAATTTCTTAAAGCTAGAATAGTGGCTTTCTCTGAGTAACAACTGCGGTCTTGCAGCTGTTCTTGCTGCATCTGCCCTTCACTCTCAAGTTTTCAGAGCAGCAGGGTTATTTGAGGAGATTATGATTGTCCACAGTCAGAAGGAAGGTGTTTTGTTGTACACATAGGAAAAAAAAGAAATCTTAAGAGCAAGTGGCCATGCGATCAAATCTTGAAAAAAAGGAGAAAGAATAGGAAAAACAACTGATTGGTAATGATTTACCTGAACTTTGCACCTATACTTTTGAAGCTAGCTAGTTAAACACAAAAGAAAGTGAAACAGAATATAATGTCTACACAATATTTTTCATTCCTTCAAGGAACTGGACAGAATATAGACAATGTTTAGACAATGTTACTTTCAGTGGTTTTGGGAGGGTTTTGACTTTATGTGGCTAATGATTATATACTGTAAAGAGGAAATTATTTTAATGCTGTAAAAAGCAATAATCCAGATTATGTTAGATTTGAACACTCTGAGGATAAACTAGATTTCTTTAGCCTTTGTTCCCCTAAAACACTTTAAGACACATTTTTCATGAAAATTCATCCATCTGGGAGCAGAAAGGAGAGAAATTTTCCCTTAATGGACCAAAGAAGTGGTTTTCTGACGACAAGCAGCAAATTGGCAATTGAAATGTTGCTGCAACCCACACTGAAACGGTGAGGGTTCCCCTGCTCCTGCAGTACTGTACAGAGTACAGTTTCCCAAAGAACTTTGCTTGGTTTTGTATTTTTAGAACGTATTTTCTTGACATATTGGGGTTTAAGAAAAAAAAAAAACCAAACACACCAATTCTCCTTGGAAACTTCTTCCCTTATCAGTGACAGGTTGGTGCAGATAAACTCAGAATTCTGAAGTCATTGTGTTTGCACACACAGGCTGAAAGCATTGGGATCACATCTGTGTAGAAAACCACTAGGAGTTGGATGTTGGAAGAACTAAACCAGGAAATAGTTTCCTATATATCTGTTTGATTGAGGATTGCATGAGTTACAATTACAATGGAATACACGAGGTTTAATTCCAGATCTGAACTTGGTGTGGTGATGTGCAAGTCAGAGTGAAAGATCAGTTATCTGATCTCTGATTGTTTTTAAATAAAACTGCTGCATGCACAGCTGTAAAGTTGCCAGTTTAGGACCTGCATATCTGCTAATTTACTTTTGCTTTGTTGAGGGGCTTTCCATGTGCCTTGGTTAACAATAAGCAAAATGTGCACAAAAATGGGATGTAATTGTTTTATTATTAAAGAAGGGAGGAGTAATGTTTTTTTCTCTATTCCTTTTCTTCTCCTCCTCCAGAAAAAACACTAGTGACATCAGGTACAGAAAAGAGAAATTTCTCTCTCTGTGGGCCACATAATAAATAATTGAGGCACAGTTAAAAGGGCTTAGAAAGAATCAGATAATTTTCTCCTTTCATGAGAAATCTTACTGAGGAAAACTTAGAGTTCACTAAAACTATTGTGATACTGGGAGGTAAATTAATGAATAGTGAAAAAACTCAAATCCTAATTAAATCTCACTATTACTTCCAGCACTGGTTTATTTCCTCTCCAGGAATACTTGATTTGAATAGCTTGTTTAACAGGAAGAGCTATTGATTCCTTCAATAACACTTTAGAATCATTAAGAGGAAAAACTTTAATCTCCTTCAGCTCTTTGAAGTTGCTTTGGTTAATGTCATCTCTCTGTGATCCTAAAGAGCTAATGTTGGTCTTGAAAGATATTTCCAACATTATTCTCTGCTGCTTTTTGCACTCTGCTGCCATTACCTGCCTCCTCACAGTTAGCTGTGCAGTAAAGCAGAAAGGTACCACTAGTGTATGTGCTTGCACACTCCATTTGGAAGGTTTTATATTCCCCTTTGAAAGTCTTTCTGGTGGAAGTAAACACATTTCTCAGAGACTTGCTGAACTGTAAATTAGTTCTGTAAATCCAGTCTTCTGCTATCTCAACACTGTGAGACTTGGACTTCGAAGCATCTTCAAACCCTTAAAGTTCACTTTACAGAGGCACTTCATAACTAGATTGCATATGTCTATACAGCAGAAAATTCTCAGAACATTTCTAAACTGCCAATTTCTTATTCATATAGTCCATTTTCTAAACTATCACATAGAATTCAACTTCAAATCTGATGAAGTTTGTCTTACTAGGGTTCATACACTTTTGTTCATGTAAAGTACATTGAGCCTTAAAATACCCTTAAAGGTTTAATGTGCTCTAAAATATCGACATTGTCTCAAAGAACCCTAAGTATTCTAGAAGATGCAACTCTGTCTGAGAAGCAAGTTTTATGGGATAAGTAAGATTCTCTTTAAAAACATTATTTTTGACTGGCTTCAGTAACACATAAATACGCTTCTCTAAGAATGCAGCAATTAATGTGAGGGACTGGTATCAAAAAACTGAGTAATTGCACTAAGACTGTGTCAGTTCTATATAGCACCTCAGAACAGCTTATGAGAAAGTTCAATTTTTTGAACACTTCTTCAAATCCATCCATGGATCTAGTGGTTCTAGAAGTCTCAGATGACTGCAGAACCACCACCAGTTCTGTAGTACCGCTTATGGCTTCAAGTAGATCATCGCTCAGGGTTAAAGACATTTTGAAAGACAGGATTAGAAGTACCTTGCAGATTTTTTTATTTTTTATGGCTAGCTTGTTCTTAGTTTTTAGTGTTTATGGATCAAATTATAGTCATAACAGTTTATTCCTAAGACTGTTTTGCCAATGGCTTGCCTTCTGTTTTTTAACTTGCAATTATCAGGATGCTTTTTTTTCAAATATATAGAACCACTACTTCAACTAATGCCCTAATATGAATTTCTAAGCATGGTATAAAAAGAAAATATTATGAACATTAAATAGAAGCTATAAGCTGCATTTTACAGCCAGTATAAACACACTTGGGTGTTTTATAGCCATCAGTATTATCTCCTTTGACACTTGAGGCTTGTCCCTAGGAGACAAAAAGCAGAAACTTCCTGGAATTTCTTTAATTAGCCTGTTCATTTCACTTAATAAAGCGAGCAATCAAAAACATATTGTGTTTCTTACACAGAACTCTTAAAAACATAACTCAGAGTATGTGACTCTTACATCTGAGCAAAAGTGCAGCAATTTTGAAATTTCCTTATATTTTAATAATTTTATTACTAGCTGATCTCACACTAGACGTCTATGCTGATGGGATATGCTAGTAAGTGGGCACATGAGCACTAAGAAAGCTCATAAAAAGCCTGATGTTAAAGTACATTCAAACCAGCTGCAAATAATAATTTAAAAAAAAAAACCTTTTGCAGTTATAAGTAGTTTAGTCACTCACCTATTTTAATATTGCTAGCTCTAAACATCTCCAGGAACATGCTGCAAGAGAAATGCCCCAAGTGTCAGCATCAAAGTTTAAGATCATGTGATTTTGCCAAGATACATATGTAGCGTCATCTATATCCTATCCATAGTACCTGTTCATTATATAATTTTCACCCCATTTATGCATATCTAGGAAATCCAATTAAGTGGGAGTCACGATGCAAAATTCATTAAAAATTCTTTTAGAATGGACTTTGTTCAAGAAACATAGGTGAGGGGGAGTTTTTTTCCTTTGATGCAGTTCCATTCAAAAATGTCATAATGTCTCATAACATCAGTCTAAGCACAGCACACTCTTTAGGCTTCAAGTAAACAGCCTTAGTGTAGTTTTAAAACTAAGACTGTGCTCATGTGCTGCTTCCCCTTAGATCTTGTGGCATTCACTTCTACTGTAACCAGAAAAAAATCCAATTCTAAAGTTTGTCACTGTCAGCTATTTCTGTCTAGCATTTTTTCATGACCCAGAGAGCCAAAAGCAGGTGTGTTAAGCCCATTTTTCATTTCACTGATGTACACCACCTACTGTGTACTAAACTGCTCTAAGTTGCTATGGGACATAGTGTAAGTCCTATGGATCAGGATAGGATGTCAAATATGAATTTCTAATGTAGTAGTTGTGATTTAAAACAGGAGCTATGGTGAATAATGTACACATATCTCACTTTCTTTGTCAATGATCATAAAATTCAACACGCAGGATCCTTCTAGTAATTATTTTGCAGTTCTGTAACCTGTAGATAAAATATTAAAAAAAGCAACAAAACAAACAAACAAAAAAAACCTACTAAAATCTACAGACTAGCATAGATCCCAGTAAAACAGTGATTATGTCTGGTTTGCAAAGCTGTTTGCATAGCTGCTGTACTTGATGAAGGAATTCTCTCTCTCTCTACGCCTGTACAGTGTTTAAATAACTTTGCTATTAATAATGAACAACAGCAGCACCAAAAAGATAAGCTCAAATGCCAGTTCTCTCATCAAAGGGAGAAAGATTATCCAAAATGCTTGTAACGTGCAATGGCAGTTCTGCGTTTGGTGATAAGGCTTGATGTTACATTCAAATAGTAGTCATCTACATAAACATTAATTGTAACTAGCAAGCTTGGTTGTCAGTCTTCAAACTTTCTATTGATGACTTTTAAATGAGCTAAAAGAATTGAATTTATCTTACTAAATAAGTGGTACAAATCTGCCTTGCTGTTTTCCAAGGCATAAATGTTCTATTGCAAATACTGTGAACTCCAAACCCCCTCAGTATGGCAGCCCTTTGCTACCTCCCTGCCTGCCCCACAAACTCCCAGCAGTTACATATTAGAAGCTATATTAAATTCTGCACATGACAAGACTTCTACAAGCGCTGTTCTCCTGCTGTCACTGGGGTCTGTAGCAGGAAGACACTAACTGTGACAAGATGCTACCCCTATTCATCAGGTAACATCTAACCATGTCTTCACTTTTACTGTTTCCCATTAATACAGGACAGCTTTAATTTATAGTGGGGTTTTTTTCTTCACACAACATTATATTTACTAGCTGGAAACTTTTTTTACAGTTGTGTATAAATCTTTAAAAATGTCAGTGATTAATTTTAAAATCTCATTTATCACTATATGATTAATGCATTAGTTAATGTTTGAAAATAAATGTCAGGTAATTAGAAGTAATTTTGTACCAGACTCTCAGACAAAGTGATGGATCAAAGAAAAGCCACTAGAAAATGGGATATTGGTCCTGTAGTGCTCAGCACCCAGAGCAAAGCAGCAAAGGGAGAGGGGCTAAAATGAAAAAAAAGCCTAAACACTAGAAACCAACCCCAAATCCCAGTGATGAAATTTTACATGAATAATGATGCAGTAGTAACTGACTGCAGTTTTTAAAGAGCCTTGAGGTTTGAGGGACAAGGCAAGAAACCTACTGAAAGACAGTGAGCAGGCCCAGAAAACATATGCAAGGCAATGGGGGTTAGTGCTCAGTAAGCTCTAGCTCTCTTCTAACAATGTTCCCACAGTTGCAGTTAAATTATTGTTATTCCTGGTGCATGAAGATGTGTTGGCTCGATAAGGCATTATGTAATTTTAAGATAATGTTGTTGTTAAACAAATCTCCATGAGGATTTCAGGTCCATTCAAAAGTAGAGTGTGGTGGAAGGGACCTTTGCCTGTTGAACTTCAGGGTAATTTTTTTTTCTGCTTTGCACCTCTGATTTCTCCCTGCTGTGTTAAGGCTATCAGCCCTTGTAAAAGCCAGAGCTGCCATACTGTGTACAGGCATCCCCATCACCTTTCTTGTGTCAGCACCTGTGAGGGCTGGTTCAGAGCTCTGAGTATGAACTTGATGATGAAGTCCTTCCAAAAGCTGCTGCTGTTTGCTGAAAGCCAGCGAAGGCTGAGTCAAAACATCCTTCTAAAACAAGAAAAGAATCTAATGAGAAATAATGAATGAGCTTAATTTGTTTTGAAAACTCAGATCAGCTGCAGAACACTTCCAGGTACAGTAAAATACAGCTCCAGTAACTCACTGTGAAATGACCAACACACTTCCCTAGGTTTTACCCATAACTGCATTAATAGCAAAGACATTATTAGACAATTGAAATGACTAATCAAATCACTCAGACTGATCTTAACAGCTCTAGTATTGATAATGCCTATTATGAAAAGCAGTGTTACTTTCTGGACAGGAAAGCATTTTTAAAGTAAACATGCAGTTCAATAGTTAGCAATAAAGATTTGGGAGTAGTGGAATAGTAAAATCTGGCTGTTTAATTGAAGGAAGTTGTAGTGAAAGCTTAGGATTTAATTCCAGGAAATGTAAGAGGGGAAAAAAATCTGTATGAAGATCCAATATTTCCAAAAAGCCAAGCAAAACACTCCGTGCACACAAAGGTCAAATCACGTAGGCAGGATGGGAAAGATTTTTTGTGTTGTGTTTTTCTAAACCAATTTCCATCTATTTTTAACCTTTTAGCCCTGCAATTAAAATACTATTTCTTGGTAGTCCAGCTGCTCAAGAAACTTTTGCACTTTATACATGCAAATGAAAATGTTTTGTGAAATCAGGTCCACCGTGCTAGATTTCATTTGGCAAGGAATAAAATGAAGGAAACGATCACTCTGGGATAAAATGTTTATATTTTTATATTTACACACTAAGCAAAGTATATCAATGTACAAAGCTATGTTGTTAAATATCTGACAGACATAACAAACCCCCATGTTTTTCTTGTTGTCTTAAACAAGAGTTAAAGATATTGAAAACTCCCACATGATCTCTTCCTTTGTTCTCTACAAAAAAGATTAGGTAGACCCCTAAGCATGAAAACGTATGTGCAGCTAACTGCACAAAACATCTATTTTTCAGACAGACCTTTATGTTTTAGCTGCCTTGCTGAAAGAAAATGTATTTTATGTACTTGATCACCCTGAGCTGCATTTGCAGAACTGGAACCATTAATCGCAGCAGCTGTGCATGCAGCCCATGTACACACTCCTCTTCCCTCAGACTGTCCTCTGCCAAGCCCCTTGCTCTCAAGGCAGGCTTCCCACTGCACACCTGCTGCAGCAGCCACCAGTGCTCCAAGGCAAGGTGGGACAGGCTCTCTGCCCTTCACACAAACACCTGCAAACCCTGCTTACCCTGGCTGAGGTGTCCGAAGCCTCTGGCTGAAAGCTGTGAATTTGCACAGCTGTCGTGGATTGAACTCGTGTGGACTGTGCTCAGGCTGGGTGTGAATTCACAGCTCGCACCTGAGAAGTGACAGCAGCGAGAGAGGAACTCTGTGCAGCCGAGAGGGATGTGCCTGGCTGTCCTGCGTGTGCTGGGAGGCTCTGCCGAGTGCTCGCTAACTCTGCTGTAAGTACCTGTTTCCAGGTTACAAATGCAAACTGTACAAGCGAGTCAACCGGGCACGATGCTGTCTTTTCAATTAAATGCTTTTAGCTCTGAAATTTACAGTCCCAGACAGAGAAAAATGATGCCAGCTGGGCGGGCTGAAATTTCTCGCACCAAGTATTTTTGAGGGGAAATCTATGGTTTTGCTCCACGCATGCTGGCGTTTCAGTGTAAATTTTCACCTCGCTTTAAAAAGAGTCATGTTTTTTTCACCGGGACCGCTGGCCGTTCTGCCGGACCCGGCAGGCGGAACCCTCCCCGGGCGGAGGAAGCACGGCCGGGGGGCAGCGGCGTCTTCCCACGGGGAATGTGCTCAGAGGAGCAGCGGGGTGCGGGATGAGGGCCGGGTGCCCCGTCTGTGTGCGCGGTGCGGGATGAGGGCCGGGCGCCCCGTCCGTGTGCGCGGTGCGGGATGAGGGCCGGGCGCCCCGTCCGTGTGCGGAGTATGGGGGGGAGGGCCGGGCGCCCCGTCTGTGTGCGGGGTGCGGGGTGAGGGTCGGGCGGGCCGCGCTTCTCTTTGTGCCCCGGCAGCGGCGGCGTTGTTGCCATGGGAACGGCGCGGGCGGGGCCGTGCCGCGCGGCGCAAGATGGCTCCCCGAGGCGGCGGGACGCAGCGTGAGCGGCGGGCGAGAGGGGCGGGCGGGCTNGCCGCGATGGCTCTGACCTTGTTCGGTGAGTGCAGCGCCGCCGCCCCATTGTCTGCGGCGCGGGGCGTGGGCGCCGCCCCGCAGGGCCCGGCCGGGGCGCGGGACACACCGCGGTGCGGCCACGGGAGGGGAAAAGTTGCGGTGCCCCGGGGAGCCCCCGCCGCCGAGGGGAGGGCTCGGGAGGGACCCCGGGGGGCTGGTGCGCCCCGGCCCAGGGGATCCGCCGAATAAAGGTTGTTTTTATGGAGTGCTGCTGTGGATGTGCCTCACAGCCTCGGACGGCGTGGTGGGAACCGGCGTGTGAGAACTGTAGTTTGAACTGTTGAATGTGTGGGTGCTCCTAAGTAAGGTTATTAAATTAAGCTTGCTCGCGTTTAACGTGCTTAATTTTACAGCGAGGCAGGGAAAAAGCTACAAATTGTGTCTAGCGACATCGGTAAACGCAGCAATGCGAGGAAAAGCAGAAATTGGCATCACTAACGTCAGTAGAGAGTTAACAGGGTAATCGGGATACTTTCTCCTAAGAAGCTCGTGCACCAGAAGTAATTTCTAGTGAACAGGTTTAAGTGAGGATATGAGGTCTATTCACAGCGTTTAAACTGTGGGGTTTATTTCATGTGTAAATAAATGGCTTGTTTTCATTCATCTACTGATTCCTGGGCTGGTGAATTTCTTAAAAGAATAAAAACGGCTTCGTGGGTCTTCTTAAAATTTGACACCTGTTATGTTACTGTGGCGTATTGAGCCCCGTCTAAAAACAAGTTTAGCACATGTTGCAAGATAGCTGTCTGTAGATAAAATCTGTGTGGTTCTGGATTTAGCTACAGTGCTCTTATATTTCCTGCTTGAGGTTTTTCAGGATGCAGAAGATCATAGATCATAGGTCACTGTAAACTGTCTCTGACATTATAGGCCTGATTTTGTCACTTGAGTTCACGTGAGCCCCCAGATTTCAGGAGGTGCAGGTACGGGGTTCCTGCACACTGTTGGGTGCGGGGTGAGCATCGAGCTCTTTAGCTTAGAAGCGAAAGTGAACACAAAGATCAAATGGCAGATTGGCTGTTGTAAAACTACCACTGAACATGTTACATTGTATCACTGTAAATTATATTGTTTAGAAAACATGTAGTTTGGTACGCAGGCATTGGTGATAATATTGTAGTTGTCCCTAACAGAATAAAAATAAAATTTGGGGCTATTGAAAATATGTTTTCCATGCTGAGTGTCATTACAATCTTTTCTTGCAAAAATTAAGCATGTTTTCATTTTAGCTTTCAAAGAACATTTCTACATTGGGTACCTTTTTTTTTTTTAAACTCATGTGATTTGTTTCTAGTTCGCATGTGTTTGGTCTACTGAATGACATTTTCTGTTCATATAAATTTGCATTACAAAGTGAATTGATGATTTTGTGTGTTGAACATGTTTGTTGGTACAGT
Organism: Campylorhamphus procurvoides; assembly: GCA_013396655.1. NCBI lineage: Eukaryota > Metazoa > Chordata > Aves > Passeriformes > Dendrocolaptidae > Campylorhamphus > Campylorhamphus procurvoides. The sequence continues at coordinate 419,866 of WBMV01007376.1, forward strand.
AAATGACATTGATACATGTCAAACATAATGAATCAAGAGAAAGAGTGGGGTACTCTGCTCTGTCTAGCTTTTAAACATTATCTTGCCAAGGGTAAAGCCTCAGGAGTAAGAATACAGAAAGTGGCAATAAAACAATGCAGCAAATATGGCTAATGTGTGTCAATGAATGTGGTGTCTTTCACAAAAGTACAAGCTTTAGAGTATGTCTTAAACTATGAATGCAAGAGTGTGAGTTCTCTAAATGCAGAGACGTATGTAAGTGCAGTATGTTTGCAGATGCTGTTGTGATTAACTTATGGTTGAGCTAGCACAGCTTACCATGTTGCTGTGCATTCTCTGAGCTGAGGTAGCTTGCCACACTTTGTCTCTTAGCACATAACAAAGACGGATCACAATATGCTTGCTTTGAGCTTCAGGAACAGCATTCAGCCTTTATTTCAAATTTTGGCTGCCTGTGGATAGCTGCATTTTCAGTTACTGTGCTACAGCTGACCCATAGTAATTCATTAAAAATATAACCCATAAAAGGGTGGGGTTTAGTTTGTTTCAAAATACACTCCTACCAAAGCAACATCAGCAAATCTGAGGAAAAGGAAAATAAATGTGTCTGAATTAATGTATCTCTTTGGAGGAACTAAGCATCTCTAATTGTACTATTTTAGATTCACACCCATCTTATACTAGTAAAATTGTCCTGAGCAAACAGGTCCCAAAGGAGTTGTTTCTTTGGTTCTGCTCATTCACATAAATTCTAGGCTCAGTATTGCATTTTTATTTCCCCTCGCCCATAATGATATATCACATTGAACCAAATTTCATATGTTCTTGGGTTGCTTCTAATAAGTTGTGCTGCAAAAGTGTATAAAATTTGAAATAAGTTGCCATGTCAGCTTGGGTTGGGGAGAAAATTCACCAAGTTTTCTGGGTCCCTTTCAATTAGGGTGTGTGTGGGTGTGAGCACAGCAAGGGAGACGAGAGGGATGGGAAATATCATAATCTGCTTTCTCCATGCTCTTGGCTCTCTTTTATGGCTATTTCAGTGCATAGTCCAAAGACTGCACTAAAAGGTCTAGAGATCAGGGTGACATTGTAGATTCTGGATTAAAATGGACATGTGATTATCAGGCAATTGAAAGGTCAGGTGTACCTTATTTTTATTTGACAGAGTGGTTGAAAGCTTCCTGTTCCTGTGTGAGGTTGCCCTTTGCCATTTTTCCCAGAGCAGCCCCATATATCCATAGGAGCATTAACTGCAGTTCAAACCTTTGAGGTAACACCTTGAGACTCTTTGGAAGGTTGGTGGGAGAAAAGAGCTTCTAGTGCATCAACAGTATTTTTCTGCTACAAAAAAAGGCTGTTACCCTTGGGCTAGATGTGTCTCCTGACTTATCTCTTTTCCTGTATAGCTTATTGGTGAGATTATGATGCAACATTAAAGTACAAAGGAGGAAAAGGTTAAGACTCTCCACTTTATCAATTTTAGTTATTTTAAAATTATTTTCATTTTGTCATATTCTCTCAGTCATGACCTTTCAAGATACCCTGTGCTGACAGCTGGAAGATCAGTAGGGAGCTGCCCATATTGCCGTGGCGCAGCGGTACAGATGATGAGTCTGTTTGTGGTGTGGGTTATGGGGAAGAAGAGCTCAGCTGTTCCACAGACATGGAGAGGAAGAGCCACTGCTGTTGGAAGCAATCATTGATGGGAGACCATGGAAGTTGTTAGCTGAAAACATACCTCAGTTACCTATTTGCTACTTCAGGCAAAAGTGTCATCCCAGCAGGACTCAGTTACAAGTTAACACTCACAGACACGTGGTGTGATTTTGGGTGTTGTCCTGTGCAGGGCCAGAAGTCGGACTGAGTGATACCTTTGGGTCCCTTCCAGCTCACAATATTCAGTGATTCTGTGATAAAGTTACGGTGGTGGAAGTGGCCTGTTGTCACCATAAGTGGTCACCCATATGCAACATGAGTTTTTGTGTAGAGTTAGGGTTTCACCAGTACATTCAGTTTGTGTTCTAGTGGCCAAACACTTGGTATGCAGGTTCAACAGAGGAAAGCAGGTCCTGTACAAGGCCCACAACAGCAAAACACTGCGAGAAAGTCAATTTTGTGGAGAAGTGGGGAAAAAGATGCTGTCTGATCCTTTTGTTTGTAGCAAATAATAGATGTAATGGATTTGATATCCACATGAACTGTTTATTAAGAGTTGATGGGTGTTTTAAAAACATCTTAGTCTAAAAACAGTGCACTCTTTCACATGCAGTATGTGTAAATAGCTGGTGCCTGCGCAGATGTCCAGTTCTAGTGCTGTTTTTAATCCTAAAGCAGATTCATTTTTGCTTACAGAAGGCTGTTGTGATTACAGGTGTTGCCTCCTTTTCGTCTCTAACCATTTCTTCCTGCCTGCTGCAGCAGCTCTAATGGCATATATGCCAGTGTCCTTCTCTGCTATTTCAGCATGTAGTGGCTTCATGCCTAGTCTTCATGGACCTGGGCTGAAGCCACTTTCCTGGTTTAGCAGGGAGATGGATGAGGGTTACCCATTGGTTCTGTTCTGGATCCATGCAAGGGGTATCAGCTTCCTAGAAACAGGAAGAGCAATCAGTCACGTTTCTGTGGCTAGACTTCCTAAAGCCCATCTGTTAATACCCTAAGCTGTGAGATCACACAGTGACAGGGCTGAGGTGTGTGCTGTCATTCTACTTGGATGACTCAAGTATGGGAAAGAAACAATGTAGAGGGACAAGGAGGTAAGTATTAAGTTATCCCATTGCTACCACTGTTTGCTTGTGTCTTTGAATGTCCTGAGAAGTGTTTAAACAAAGTCAACATTGTACTTTGAAAGAAAAATAGTTTTGCTATGTTTTAGTGCTTACAAGTTGTCCTTGTGTTTTATGAATTCCCTTCCTGTTCATTTGTTTGCTCATCAACTCTCTTGTGTGAACAAAGGAAGACATTTCAAAACAGCCAGGAGAGATCTTCATGGACATATTTGTCATTAGTTATTCATGCTCTTGCCTTTTTGCTCAGAGTCTTCCAATGGATGAAAACTCATCCCTGAATATTGGTGGTTAAGAAATGAAAAGTGAAGCAATTCTCTTTTAATCTTTGAAGTGCTTGTACTCTTGATGAGTGGCTACAGATGAATGGGATTAGAGACAGAGATGTAGTCAGCATGACAGCTATGGTTATAGAAGGAGATGATGAACAAGGGCAGTTTTTAGAGAAATCTATAGGGGAAATACCAGATTAAAAGAAACAAGCAATGCACTTCTACAGGCAGGAAGGACAGGACAAAAAAAGCCAATTATATCGCCATTTCAGGTGTCCATACCTTTCTGAAAGAGCACGTAAGTATTAATTTGCTCACTTAATAGAATTGCTTCCACAGCTGTGAGCTCTGGTATCACACTGCACAGAATTAATTTTCTATGAATCTATTTACTACTATAGGTATGAAGTGAACCTTTTGAAGTAATTTCTTCCATACTTGAAATACTAATTAACAAATTACCAATTTAAGTTCTGTGCATCTGTGATTACTGTTCTCCCTGCAAACTATGCTTACCAACTCATGGCTGCTTCAAAAGGTAGGATATACTTATGTTGGTGCAAGCACATATTTTCTAATGTGTCAATCTTAAAGAGAGAAATTGTTCTCCAAATAAATGTTTTGCTTACTTGGGAAAGGGTGTTAAATTTTAGGGTGCTTGGTTAGCGCAGGTACATAGAAAATAAATATTCCTCTAAAAAATGGCTCACAACAGGTAATACCTGCAGATTCTCTGTAGGATAGGAAATACTCAAAAATTAATCTGCTTATTTCTTGTCACGTGTGCAAAGCCTTCTAAGAACAGGAAATTAACAGCTCACCTACAATTCAAGTTCTTCTCTGTATTTTTACATGTGACTCTGAACTATGCTTAAACCTTTTGGCTAGCTGTGATGGTAAAGTTTACTGACAGAGCCCCTTAACTGAAGAGTCAGGTTGTACCAGAAAAGTTAACTGAAGTAGGTGATGGAAGCTTGTTCATGGAACTGGGGCGTTTATAATAGGGCTTTTTTCACTACAGGGAACATAAATGCGGGATGCTATGGGAATGGTACCTATCGTGGATGCTTCTAGGCTAAAGGAAAAGTGTGTAAAGAACTTTGAAAACTCTTTCAAGAGCATAAGATGAGCAACAAAGTGAATACATACCACATGTGGCACTACCTATGCTAGATCTTTTTCACCAAAAAACCAGTGAATTCAAACTGATATTTTTAACCTGATTGCAGTAGATACTTTTGCAGTGTTTAGCCCTTGCTTAAAATATCTGGGCTTCAATTCAATACCAGCTGACAGGTTAATTTTAGAGGAGATTTGAGCAATTCAACATCTGGTCACAATGGGAGCTACAAATAGTCTAATTAAACTAAACCATTTAAGGACATCAGTACGATGTTTGTGTGTGATTTATTTGGTTTTTTAACAATATTTGAAAATGAAGGTGATTTGTTAAAAATTGAAACTATTTTAGAGAGAAACTAGACCTTCTGACTCCTATTAGTGTGTCTGGGAGGGAAAGTGTCCAAGTGCTGAGAATCATAATATCATTTCCTAGGTGCTGTGCTGCTCTTTCCTGATTTATAGAACCTAATGAAGCAAATAAGGAGAGCAGCCTTGAAAACGTTTTGCCGGCAATGCAATTGAAAGGAAAACCTGCATAGGATCTGGGAAAAGAAGATTGATCTATTAACTAGTAAATTGGTATCAATTGATAAAAATATCAGAGAAGTGACACGCTTATAAACAAGGATGAAAAAATTTCAGTCATGGCTTCTCAGCGTAGTGCCTACAAGTGTGCTCCATGCAGTGGCTAGTATGAAATTGTGTTTCCTTTTAATTGTGAATATTCTATAAGAACCGTAAGAAATCAAAGGTTTGAAGATTGTTGCTGAAACTGGAAAATGCAGGTCCAACTGTGCGCTCAAGTAATGAATTAAGATGAGATTTTTGAATTTTCTTTGAGGAAATTCTCTTGTGCTACCATCAGCTCAGGCACATTGGACAATTGCATCCTTTTCTCCTTGGCATCAGGTGATCTAGTAAGAAGTGGAGATAGGCTACATAACACAGAATCTCATCTGATGTTGAATTACATTCTGGATTTGAGAATTCAGGAAGAGTTCCCAAGCTTTGGTGATGTACACTTCATGTCAACCAAGGGCTGATGTTTCAGATGTAAATCTGAGTTTTCTTCTATTTGTGTCGGACTCACTTCATGCTTTCTTCCTTGTTGGGTTTGGGGATTTATTCTCTTATTAATTCTTTCCAAGTGTTCTTAGCTGGTTTTTTAGGTGTATCAAAAAGATTTCCATTGATAGTCTAAGCGGACTTGCATTGTTAGAGGATTCTTCTTTTCTTTCTGAACGTGGAGCTTAGCATCAGCAGCTCAGGCTATTGTGCTGCTCCACCCTGTGGACAGAGATCATACAGCTCTACACAAACATGTCTTCAGAATGAAACAAAACACATCTAAGGCGTGGTCCAAGGACACTTTTGTAGTTATTAACCTCATCCTCCCTCATAAAATCATAAACTGGCTCAGTTCTTCTTTCAATGGGGTGGATTGTATCTGGCTTGTACATCTTCATAAATGATGGCGAAAAAACCCCTGTAGATGTTGCTTTTTTGAGTCTATACTGAAACAAGGAAAAGTATAATTTAAAGTCACTGAAATATTTGGTCTTCTTAAGCATTCAACAATACAGCTAGGACTTTGTAATTGCACGACATCTGGGCCTCAAGCACCCTCACTTGCCATGCCCAAAAAGATGCTGGGAAGAGTTCCTGCAGTTCTCCATGCTGTTCCTGAGGTTTTGGCTGTATGGTGGAGTCAGTGGTTGGTCAGTGTCCTGATACTAGTCTGGGTGAGGGGGAAAGGCTGGTCACACCCAGCTGGGAAGCCAGTTGTATTCACTGTGTGTGTAGCGGCCTCTGTGACCGTGTAAGAATTGATTGACATTTGGCAGTTCCAGCACTCTTGTCAGAATGAAAGAGGTGATGTATCTGAAGTGATTTCATAGTTACTAGAAATTATGCTCATAAAATCCTATTTATTCCTGTGGAAGTTTGTTTTTCATTATATATTTTGATACATTCATCCCCAAATTTATTTTTGTGACCTTATTAGGTGTTCCATGATAAGCATCATGGAACGCTCGTCATGTCAGCAGGGGTTAACTTTGTGTTAAAATTTTGTTTAATGCTAATAGGATGTGATAAAGTCTGTTTTTCACGTGACTGAATCTTCGTCCCTTGGGAAAATACAGTAGAAAAATTGCATTCTCTGGTTGTGGACCACTGAAAAGTTCCAAGCAAGACTTTCCTGCTCACAGTGAGCAGGTAACTGTCTTTTTGGTCTCTGTCATCTCCATGAGAAACATCCACTGTCACATCCATCTTTGGTGCAGGTGGCAGGATCTGTCTGACTGTTGTAAACACCAACAGCTGGATATTCCTGGTGCTGGTGGGAGGTGGTGACTTCCTTTCTACAGTCCTCCTCCCCATCGTCTTCCTGCTTTCTTTGTTGTGAGAGCAGCCACTTATAGGTAGCCGTGCTATTTGAGAAGCTGAAATTAAAATATATTTTCTGATCTTGATCAGAAACTGAATGTCCCGAGACAACTTGCTTGTGGGAAAGTCCACTCTAAAAGTAAAGGTAAAACTCTGCTTCCTAAATACTAGAATTGTTTTGTTGCCCACTGCATTGTGGTGTGATAGCACAGCTAAAGAGCCACAACTGCAACTATTTAAATTATATAGCAAGTACAACAGAGAATCATAGAATCACCCGCTAGTTTTGGTTAGGAGAGACCTTGAAGATCATCCAGTTCCAACCTCTCTGCTCTGGGCAGGGATACCTTCCATGAGATCACATTGTTCAAAGCCCCCTCTGACCTGGCCTTGAACGCTTCCAGGGATGGGGCATCCACAGTTTCTCTGGGCAACCTGTTCCAGTGCCTCACTGCCCTCACAGTGAAGAGTTCATGTATCAAAGTCTTAGAGTACTGCTGCAGTAAAGGATAAGGAGGTATGAAATGATTTCTTGTGCAGTGTAAAGAGGGGACTGTGAAAAAGGGAGTAATAGTATAGTTCTGAAAAACAAACCTGGTGCATTAGTGCAGTACGTATCCGTTCCTTGCTCTCGCATTGGCAGGGTACAAGTCAGGCTCCTCAGTGCTGAATTAGTATCTGATACATATACAATCCAGAGCACCTTACGGGCTATAAAAGTTGCTGAAAATTATTTGGTAGTGCCAGTCTTCCAGTGTTTTTCAGCTGCACTTTACTATTTCCATATGAATCTGGACTCAATGCCTCAGTGCAACCCCAGGTCACTTTTCATTAAAAAGAACAACAACAACAAACCAAATAGCCCACAAAAAAACCCCAAGCAGGATGTACTTCTTCCTCACCTCTGCCTTACAGGCTGAATGTGCACAGATGGGTATATCCTTTCAATAGAGGAAGCATGTTTTTGACACAGAAATTAATTTTACTGGTTTCCTTTTCATTATTTTTTTCTTAGGTATATATTTATAAATAGGACTTGCAAGTGTTGAAAAAATCTTCACTGGTTAAATAGAAGCAGAGAAATGTTTCAAAATGCAATAGTGATTCTTCTTCCTGGTGAGAAAACACTCAGAAACTTTGTGTTGAATATTATTTCAATGCCAAAATTTACATGATAAATGATTTATGTTGGTTACTTCTTTGCTGAGAAATAGCATTTTTAATATAGCAAGGTAAATATTTGCAAGCATGTGAAGAAAAATTGCCAACCTGAAAAAAACACAAGAGGAGAGGAGGCCTATCACAGCATTCATTTCCAATGGTGAGCTCTGTGCTATTGCTTTAGTGTGGTTCTCTGAAAAGTCCTGGTAGACCTGTGTATCTGCCCAGTTCCACATCACATCAAAGTGAGCTGTGGTTACGGCCCCCTCTCAGCACCCTTGCATGTCCCTGCTTCATGGCAGAGCTGCAAGCTCATCAGTATCTGGATGGAGCATCTCTTACTCCTTAGCGTTTATTGAAACTGTACTATATAGGAAGATATCTCCACCCCAATCCACCTCCATCTGCATCAGACCAAAGGTGACCATTTTGTACTGACTTGCTCTTTTGCAGGCTCAGAATTAGCAGGAGCTGAAATGTAGCCCATGTCGCAGCTGTGCCAAAGCATGGTGATCTCCAGGGCAGGACAGAGCATGAGGCACTCCTGGGATGGTAACTTGGGGGATGTCTCCAAAGCAGCCTCTGAGATGAGTGAGTTGCAGACTGCTCTGTGAGAGGGAGAGCTCATGCTGCCTAACTCAGCTTGTTGGCTTTTTTCCCCGCTTACTAGAAAGATCTGTGAGAAGCAGAGAGTTTTCTTTTCCTGCATAGTCGGTGGGGCGCTGTTGATGCTGCCATTAGTCATGACTCTTAAATGTAAAAAACTGGCATCTTCCTTCTCCCATTGCTGTGCAAGATCAGCTGTGTAAGACACAGGCAGGGCTTGCTGTGTCTCGGAGCTGCATTTGTCCTTATTTCTGTATGAAAATCCTGTGTATCACAATTTGACAATTGCTTGTGACATTCTGCCTCCAGCAGTTTCCACCAAGCCGTGTAGTCAGGCCAGGACGATTTTTAAACTCTAAAGTGAGTTTTTGATCTGTCACATTCTATTGCTATCTCTCTGTTTGTCTGTATGTGTTTTTCTTGTGCTGTCAATTGCCAGGATAAGCTTCTTTTTATACAGTCAAAGTGGAGCTGCAGACACCAAAAGAGCTGTTATCCAAAGAGACAATGTTGGCTGGAGGATACTGGCTTAGCAGTATTCCCTCTATTTGGGAATAGAGATAGTGATCTTTCTTTGATCTGTAGGATGATCTCATCTACAAGAGCCTCTGCTTCTCTCACCAGCTGCTGTTCCTATTTTCTGTTTAGATGTCCGGTGCTGTAGGACAAAGTATGCTTTTGATTTGTGGACTTTTCCATGGGATATCAGTTCCAATAAGGATACATCAATATCCCAGAAATGCAGCTAATAATTGTTGAAGCCATTCTGTTTAGCACAGTGCCATGCTAACATGAGAGCTAATAACCCAAGTTTCCATTATTTGTGGACCAATTTGTCTTTCTTCTAATTAGCAGAAAAAAGGAGAAAGAACTTCAAAAGAGAGACAAAAAAACCATCTGAATTAATTTCCTGTAGGGAGAAAGAAACATACGGAATTACCTGGAAAGGGACTTGGAGGTTATCTCCAAGCATTGATCATATTGAGCTTTCCAGGCAGTTCTCCCATTCTCCCAGGGCAATTGCAAACCTTTGTGATCGGCTCTTCTTCCAGCAGCCTGGTCGCAGCTCCCCTGATCTGCTTTTCTGCTCCCAAACACAGGAGGAACTGAGGACAAATGGGAAGCCAATGCAGAAAACCTCTCAGTGCTTGCAAATTTGCTAAAGCACCTCTGAGATGGTTGGTTGGCTGGCTGTTGCTCCAGCCCCACAGTGTGTTGGGTGGTGCAGGAGTGGACCCAGAGCACAGCTTCTCTGTGGACTGGCCCTCACACCTGCTCTCTCTGCTTTCTCTGTTTCCTGCTTAGTGCAGCAGATGAGCCTGCTGAGGAACAAGAGTTATGAAAAAGATAGATGTAGTGCTATAAACAGGGAAGGGTTGTTGGGTAAATATCTTTTGCCATAGTTCTTTGACTGCAATTGTAACAGTGAGCTATGAAATTGCCAAAAAGGAATGTGAAGTTTTCAGCTTTTCTACCTGGAACATCCTGCTTTACCATTGGAGACCTCTTGGATGTTTTCTATGAGAATAGAAACAGGTAAGTAGTGGCACAGCTTTCAGACTGCAGAGAAGCTCCCAGCAACTGGAGAGTGCAATACCTTTTGAAATAAAAAGTTGAATTCCAATTCAAGAAAAGGTGTCCCACCACATTGTGATCATTTCCCTTTCTCAGACCCTGCCAATAATGTTTTTTAGGACTTTCCTTCATGACATTAAAAAAACAATCATGATCCCAGGCAAGGATACTTTACTTGGTAGTTGCATATGCTCTGGAAATAAGGACATAAATACAAGCCATATTTTTGCCTGAGCAATGATGTGTGACTGTTTTAGAAAATGAAAAATCTGTTTGTAATAAGAATCATAATAGGTTCGTTATAACTTGATGGTCTAGGAGTTGAAATGGTCAAGTTTGGGGAAGGGGTGGCAACAGAATCTATTAGACCATCAGACACAGTTAGGGAGATGTGCTTTGGAACATGTTTGTCTTGAGCCAGTTATAACAGCAGTCAGAAATCAGATCTTCTCTTAATTTTCTCTGGATGGTGCTGATTTTTGCCTCAGCTGCTAATGGGAGGTTTGGTTTAGGGTTTTTTTTCCTCCTCAGGAGGCTAATGAATGCACAGCAGCTCTCTTGGTCTAAAATGCAAAGGTGGACAAGTTATCAGCAGATCTTTAACAATGGATACGGAGGCAGAGTCAGTGTTGTGCTCCTTTTGTGGCTGAGCTTTTGATAAAGCCGCAACACTACCTAAAAGTGGATTTTAGAGCAGGAAAGTGAACTTATGTTCATTATCTCTATGTTGTGTGTGGAAAAAAAAAAATCAAAGCAACCAAGCAAATGGCAATAAAGCATGTCTCCCCATTCAGAAAATTAGGGCATTATGCAATGGATGGAGGGGTTGTATTTCAAAACTGCCTGAAAGCTTGTCTTTTTTAGGGCCTCTTCTGCTTAACCTTGACTGCACAGACTTCATAGTCAGAGGAGAGGATTAATTTAGAGCTAGAAGACACTTTTATACTGTATCATGTTCTTTTTCACTATTAGGGCAATTATTCAGAATATTTTTGTAATCAAGTTCCCATCAATATTCTCTGTTAGATGTGTTAGAGAAATGAAGACAGAAATATTTTGCTGAATGCCTTGAGGCTGTGGCTATAACAGTTGTCACTGGCTTGAAGTTATAGTAAAATTGATGTGCCCCTGTTAGTATTATTAATGTTTGGAAAAAGTGAAGTAAGTGATGGGAAATGAGCTCAGCCTCTGTGCAGGCAGGCTTTTAAAGCAGGAGACAAAGAAGGATTTGGAAGAAAAAAATAGAAAAGGAAATGTCAAAGGTTAAATGTTTTCTCCTGTATTATCCCTTGCCATGGTTGGAATGAGAGAGCATAAGAGCAATAGCCTCAGCAGGTATTTCTCCAGCCTTCCAAGAAAACTTCATTGACTATGGTCAAAACAGTGTCTCTGAAGAAAAGCAGTCTGGATTTAAATCAGAGAAGTTTGATTACAGCATTCGAGCTTGTGTTATCTGACATTACTCTGAATTTACAGTACACAAGAGTTTGCTGTACTGATTTAAAAGATATTTGGACAAATTTCCTGCTATATCTAAGATACATTTGTCCAATAAAGACATATTTGTGTCAATCTTGAGCTTGCAAAATTAGTTTGCAACAGACCTTTCAAATGTCCCTTAGGGAGGATGGGAAACTGCCTAACTCATTGATCCAGCACTTCAGGGCTGCAGCCAGACACAGTCAGTTTTGTCACAATGAGTTTAAAAAAAATAAATTGACAGGCTGTTTTTCTTTGGAATAGACACATTAGAGAGGCATGTTTGATTTTGACAACATCTTCAGTTGGAAGTTGTTTACTGTGTAAATTAGACATTTCAGGATACCTGTGAGCTGGTAGAGCTATTGTAACTCCTGTGGCAATCTAAAGCAGAGGGTTACGCATAGCTGGTCGGCTGACTCAGTTGTTGCACCTGCAGCTCACCCACAGAGCCATGTGAGATAGCAGTCCCCATCATGTCTGTCTTTTCTTAGGGAGCAAAGGTGGTGTTCCCTGTAATACTGAAAATCAGCTGTAGCCTGTTGTCTGGAGGCTCAGATACCCCCTTGGAAACAGAAAGCAACATTAAATTCTGCCTTTATTAGATGCCCACAAGGTGGCACTTGTCATCTTTTTACCTATTTGAGATCTAAATTTTTATACTTTCAGCAACACTAAAAAATACTAGTGGTTTTGAAACTTATCTTAAACAGTAAGCTACCTGTGCTTTCATGGGAGGGGTATTTCTCTACCCCTCCACTAAACTACAGACAGGACAAAGAGAACAACAGCTGTGTTTTGCTTGTTATCATTGCATATATGAAAATTCCAGCTTAAAATCTAAAATTAACTTTTTATTGTAAAGGGGTTTAAAAATTTTTATTTCTCATAATTCATACAGTCTTATGCCAATATTTATCTGTCAAAGAGGAGGAAAAATGAATACTTGGTTCCCTTGCTTAGGTTAAATGAAAATCTGGAAACGGAGCATTTGCAGCCTGGTCTAATCACTTAGAAGATGAATTCATTCCACAGCAGCAGTACTTCTGATGGGCAGAGTATTACTTATTAAATTTCCCATCATTCATAAGGAGGCAATTATAGTAGACCTGCTAATAAAAGGCATTGAACTCTGGCTGTTTTCAGTGGGTCTCTCATTCAAACCCATTAGAAGCATTCCCACGGAATTTGTTGTTGCCAGATCGGACATTTTTAGAAACCAGGATGGCAATGTGATCTGTTTTCTCTTTCCCCCTCAAGATTGATGCAATTATTCAGAGAATGCCCTTTAAGCCCCTTCATTTTTGCTGAGCATGCTTTCTTGTCTCCCACTTGGTCACATCAGAGAAATGGTATTAGCCCTTGTAGCTTTCTGGGACATTGTTCACATTGGCTTTCACTTAATCATTTTTATTCCAGTAATAATTAGAAACCTAACTGTACTTGCTTGGAGTGGTGAAAGTGAAAACATGCAAGGATGAAAGAGAAAATAAAAGTAAGTTTTGTCCTGTTAAAAATTCCTTTGTGTGATGTAGCATCACCTTGTAGCTGACAGGAATCTTTTGTTATTTCTGCCTGTTTTCAATGGTTTGCATCTTTCACTTTGATTGTATTGTACTCTTGTTCTCCTCCCAGATGGCAATGCCTCTGAAAAAGAGAAGAAAATACATTCAAACAATTTTTTTCCTTAGGTAACTCAAACATCATTTAATTTTAAAAGTCCAAAGCATGCCACGTGCATGAGAATTTATGGGCATTAAGGAGCGTAGCCAAAGGACAAAGTAAAGGAGCAGAAAGGAGAATTGTTCCTGGTAACTGTCCCCTCTACCCCCAGGCTTAGAGACATCCCTTTGAGTGGATGGCTTTAGTGGTGGAACGCCTTTCTTGTGTGCCAGCTTTTCCAGGAAACAGGTGTTTGAGCTGGCTACCTGTGACCTCTGCCTGCAAGTTGCCATCTCCTGGCAGAAGGTGAACCACGTAGGATGGTAATAACTCCATTTTGGACTTGGAGGCAATTTATCTCTGTGATTAGACTGGGATTTAGTTTAACACTTAACAGCTACCCCACTCCAACTCCCCACCAGGTTGTGTCAGCAGCACAGTGGGCTTAGAGCAGGGGATCCTCTGCTGGGATGGTTACCTGTCTGCACACTGCCCGGAAGCATGCCAAGCTTTTAAATCTGCCCACATGTTAAAGTGGATGCCTGTCTGATGTCTTTTCTCTGCCTGGGGGGGGTGGAGAAAATAGTGGTTTATTTGGAAGCTTTTGCACTGAAGCTCCTTACAGCGATGGTGTCTGCCTGCCTTAGGAAGAGCCTTGACATGTCTAAAAGTTTTCAAAGCTCTTTTCTTAATTAAAAGGAAATTGTGTGCCAAAGATAACGTTAAAGTACCATCAAATACTCAGTAACAGTCTAGAAGTATCAGTCATCGTGTCCGAGTGTCATACAGTATATTGTATATTCTGGAATTGGCAGAAAATGTGGCTCTTACTGCCTGGGGTATTCTCAGCCCTGTGGGGATCTTCCGGTAAACAAAGGAAATTCTGTGACGCCCTAGTTGTGAAACCATAAGTGCTTTCCACATGGCTCCAGGCCATGTGTGCCATCAGGTTCTTGTCGTTAATGTCTTTGTTTTAGGGGACTAATAGAGCAATGGATTAACATTATTTATTCAGTGACTGATGTAGTAGCTTTTATTTAAGAGAAAGGGTATATACCAAAAAGTTGCCTGACATCTCTTAAAAAGCGTGCTGTAAGCCTGTGCGAGATATTTGGGTCAGAAATTGTTTGTTATCCCTGTGCTATGGAAAGGTGAATACAAGATTAGAGTGAGCCAGTGGATCATTTCCCTTTTTGTATTCATGTGATGGACTTGAATGCTGCAGAAGTAACTTGTTTCTAAGAAAAGATTCCATGCCAGGCAAGAAAGCCTGACCACAGTTTTCTCTCTTGTTTATTGAGCACTGACTGAACTGAACTTCTCTGCAGTCTTTGGCAGCTGTGTGTGTGACATCCTGAAGCCAGACCAGGGGTGGGTTGGTTTCCACAGGACCTCATGTGATGCATGTGTGGCCACACGTGGCACTTGCTCCTTGTACCAGGATGCTGCTTCTGCCCATCACCCCATTACAGATTGTCATTTAACTTACCAGCCCAAGTAGCAGAGATGTGGAAAGAGATGCACATCCCAAGGTCTTGTCTAGGAGTGACAAAGGGTATTTCATGTGTGTCCCTTCCTTCTTCAGTACCCATGCAACAGACAGATATTTTGGCCATTCTCTGCATCCTCCACCTTGCTGCCCCCTTCCAGAAGCTGCCTGCTATCACCTTCCCCTCCTGCTGCCAGCTGTGCAGGGACTTCAGCAGAATGCTCCCAGTGCTGCTGAAGCCAACGATCAGCCTCTCCTACTTACCCTGAAACCATGGAGTTGAAGCCCATCTGTTTTAGTGCTGTTGCCTAGGGCAGTGGCTGTATTCATCCTTTAATTACCTCAATGCTGTTTGAGTTTTATTTTGGTTGGAGTGTGTAAAAGCTCTAACTGCTAGGGCCTGCTTGGCTGCTGCTGAAAACATTTTGTGATGGCTTGAGCTTAGTTTCTAAAATGCTGTTGGCACTTGTACTCTGAAAAACAGAGATGGAACAACATTTGACTGTGCTGTTTTTTGTGGCTTGAGAATCTCACCAGCCAATAAATTACGGCTTTGTTTCTCTGGGTCAAGTGATTTTTTTTAATGTGCATCCTTTGGGTATAGAGAAGGTGTTAATAAGGAAGATTTTGGGGTGGAGGACGAATTTTGTAGAAGTTGTTTTTCAGGCACAGAAAGGAGTCTTTTGTATGGGTCAGCAAATGGCCACATCCATTGGTCATGCATCTCTCCAGGAGTTAATTTTTGACAGATGCTGCTGCCAAACAAAGCAATATTAGCATCTTACAGCACACACTAATGCTTTCTGGTTAGTGCCTAGGCTGTAGCTTACAGAAGAATGTTTATACTTTCTTGTATTTTTTCATATTTATGACTTGCACTATTCTTTGGCCCTAGTTCAGTTCAGAACATGAAACCAGCCATTTTTTACTCCTGATCATATTGGTATTTGATCCATATGGATGAGAACTGGCCTCTTCCATAAGGTTCACCACTTGAGGCCGGACCTGTGTTCAATAGGGATATTATCAGAGAAAATCAAAGTTTGGAGCAAGAGTGGCTGTGTCAGCAGATAATTGATTATTTCCTCCCAGACAGCATTACTTTCTGATGTTAGAGATGGCCATGCTGCAGGGAGTGACACCCAGTAAAAGAAAAATAAAACTCAATTCTCTACAGGAAATTGCTTTGTAAGTTCTACATTGCTTTACGGGGTTACCATTCAGAGTTAAACTCCTGCTGCTTCTCTACCTAAGAGATGGCTGATCTTCAGTGGGGAGAGAGAATGAACCATTTCAAGCAGAGGTAAACATTTTTATTCTTTCTATAAAAGGAATACACAAAGACAAGCACTCTAAACAGTTTGAGGCAATAGTAACAGTTTTCATATCTGCAGATAAAATGTACACTCTGAAAGTACTGCACTTGTCCAGATTTATATAGTGGATAAAATAGGAGTGGGTAAGAAAGAAGGAAAATAATGAAGGGAAATGCTACATTGTAATGTCACAGTTAATCACATTTGTGTTTATGGAAAATCTGAGATGCTCTCCTAGTGTTTGCATCTGTATAAGAACTTCTAAATGGTTGTATGATTGTGTATTGGCAGAAGCCTTTTTCTGTGGAAGTGTGTATTTCTGATGGTCACTGTGCTTTTCAACTCTTAATTGCAGGTGGTTCGTGTCCAAGATGCATAGTTTCCTCTTTTTTTTCATGAATTGCTGTGTTCAAAGAAGGGCATGCTTGGCCTAGAGAGCAATGCTCCTACCCAGTGTGATATTTCTGGCTGTTGCCAGAAGCTGCCTGTTATGTTGTTCTGGGCTTTCAGTCTCTGTTTTCTCTGCATTTAAGCAAATTTCAAGGAAGCTTTGAGTAGAGATGAGATGGCTTGAGAATGAGACACTGAGGAGGTGGAATGGGCTGGGTAGGTGAGTCCTAACAGGACAACGGTGGGAAGCAAAGCAAAGCACTGCTCACAGCTTAGGGTAAAGGTCTTGTGCAGATAAAGAGTGCTAAGGCTGGGGGAAGGTGAAGTCCTGGAAGAGAGAGGATAGGAAAGTGTGTTTGTGAGGCAAGATGATGATGGCAAGAAAGTACTGAGTATCCAGAACTTCTCCTGTGATTAGAATAAAGGAAAACAAAAGGTAGACCTTCATTGCATTTCTGAGTGGCTTGAAATGGAGTGAGAAAGGATGACCCACTTAGGGCATGTTATCCTCAGGAGTCTACATATGCAAACTGATGGCATTAAATACTGCTTGTACAAACTGCCAGAGTAAGAACAAGTGCTATGTCCGAGTTTCTGGGAGTAAAGTCAGAAGCTTTATAGAAAGCTGGACAACAGCGTTTACTGTCTTACATGATAAATTTGGCTTACAGGGAATCTGTGTGGGTTTTTAGACACACACAAACTGTACTGTATATGCAGCCCAGCTAGTTCTGAGTGAAAGTATCTTTCAGCTTGTAACTGGTCTCAGTTTGAAATTGCAATTTATCTACATGGACAGTGTCCCTGATCTAAAATGTTCTTGCTTATGAGAGTGCCCTCATACTGGCAGAAATCTCACCAATGCTGGTAGGATCACATCTGGACAGAGCTGGCAGCATCAGTTTATGTATATATGTTTTCTGTAGTGCTCTAGGCCTTTGGAGAAGAGTAGCTTTAAGCTGAATTGCATCTCACTTAAGGCAGAAAATGCAGTTAAGATAAAACATGATGCACAGCTTGTAGAAAATTATTTTATCATGGAAATATTTAGTAGAGCTGAGCTACTGTGAAAAAATCTGAGAACTGACAGCATGGAGTTGATTGTGTTAATTAGAAAGTGGTGTAGCATTAGTGAGAAAATGTATTTTGGGTTCCACATTTTCTGTGGGTTTTTTATCATGCCTTATCAGATGCCTAATTAGAGATGCTAAACGTGTAAGCCTGCACTATCGGAAAAATCAAACCCTTTTCCTGATAGCTCATTTCAAAATACTGATGATGTGTTAAATGGGACCACATCGGTTAATCTTTTAAACGGGCTAACTACTAGACAGGGCTGGTGTTTATGCTTAACCTCTTTAGTCTTTGTGTGGTGGGATAGTTATAGCAATAGAAACATTCTTGCACCGAAACAAACATTACAAACCTTCCATTTCACTGTTGTTACCGTGCTGTACTTGCTACTACAGTGTTTTATATCAGATAACTTTTTTTTTTAAATCACAATAGAAATGACCTTTTGTTTTTTCATTACCACATGTGGGATGGCTGGAGGGTGTTCTCACACTGTAAAGGCAATAAAGCTCACCGACAGATTCTTTTCTAACAAAATCCTTGTGCACAGCTGCATAACATAAATCATTCCTTCCCATTTCTGAATGTTAAATGTTTGGTGTATGAAAGTTACTGCTGTTCTTGCCTGACTTTAACAAGGTTTGGGGTTTTTTGTTTGGCACAAATATTGTTGCTTTTTAGTTTTATAACCATGCTGCCCTTAGTTGTAACAATTATATGGCTTGAGTGTGAGCAAATATAGGTTAGACTGCCAAGATATTTGTAATTTCATAACAGTCAGCTCATATTTTACAAATACAATGTGTGTTGTCCTTTACTTAAATTATTTTAAAAAAAACCAGAGAATAGCAAAAGTAAATTCATCTAGTGGAGTAAGAGTTTTCTTTTGGGACTAAGGCCATTATTTTTACCTACAAATTTTCCCCTTTTCGATGTGACATTGCATGGCTAAGGGATCACATTACAATGCTTCTGGAATGAATCGACTTGCACTGCCTTAATTAAAGGTATCAAAGTAGGAATGAATAACCATGTCTGTGTCTGTTGCTGCTGGTTTGCTTTTACTGCCATAGTACAGTGCAAGCTGCTTAAGGTCTCTCTGCAGATTCAAGGTGTTCTGGCTGATCTGCAGGACATGGTAGAGCATCTGCAGGAGCTTCCCAAGATCAAACCTATTGTATTCTGGGGGATGGCAGTTTAACTGAAAGCTGCCTTAATAATAAAGTCATAATGGATTGTATTTATAAAAACTCACTACCACTAAGGTAATATGCAAGGACTGCATCCTCTTCATGTGTAGAGCTAAAATACAGGCTAAAAAATTGAACAAAATTATAGTGCAGGCAGGGCAGAGAGTGTGCTGGGAGGGTTTGAGCAAGTCTGTGTCAATTAAATTGGAAAGTATCTCATTCCACTAAGCTCTAGTTTAGAGATTTTTGTCATGACTGTATGTGGGAGAAATGGACTACAGCAAGTATCTGAAGAAGACAGTTTGCTTATCCTAAGGGGAGGCAAAGTAAAATCCTTTCCCAGTTTCATGCTCAGTTTTGCTGGCCTTAAGGACTCAAAAGTGTAGATGCCACTCAGGCTGAAATTCAGGCAACAGGTTGCCAGGTTGCCAGACTGCTTGATCTCTACATAACCTTATAATAAAAACTAGAAATCTGGGGGCTGTTGGATGCAGCAGGTAGTTCTGGTGATCTGAGTATTGCAAACAGCTCAGATATGAATGCTGCGCTCAGAAGAGGCTTCAGACAGCAAGGCTGGCTGCACAGTTGGCTCAGCTTGTGGCCCTGTGGTGTAATGAGTATGGAGTAACTCCCACCAGCTCCAAGGCGGAGAAGCACAATATCTTGCAGGAAGCCTCAGTGACTTGTAGCATCAGAACTGAAGCTGGTCAGAGCGGTAAAACAGTGGATCAGAGCTGAAGTTTGCATCATAGCTCTGAACTCAAAATGTCACGTTAGTTGTCAGCAAGTCATAAGGTGGCAGAAACTTAGAAGACACTGGGATTTTATTGTTTTTAAATTTGATTTGAGAATTAAAATTTGGGATCAGAATTAAGTTGGTACTTTTAATACACAGTCACTAGTTCCAAATAGAGCTCGTGCTCAGTATGAAAAAACCCTTCTTTTTTTCAAAATCTTTCACAGTACTTTCATACTCTGATTTTATTTTAGGTGTTGTTAATTGCTGTCCAAAAGAAGAAAGAGCTAATGGCAGGAATAAGTTGCATGGAAACCCATTTATTTGCATATAAATTGAGATTAAAAAAAATCTTTCTGGTGTGGTTTTAAATGGAATTTTTAGATATAGACATAGTAAAATAATATGCATTCCCATTCCCCCTCACAGTATGTTGGCTTCTGATCTGCATGTTTGCCATTTTGCAAATGTATTTCTATAGTTTTTCTAGCTGGATAAAGAAAATACCTTTTCATGGTTTTAGTTAAGTAAAGAGGGGGAACTTTTAACAGGTTGTTCCACACTCTAATAGTAAAAAATAACTTTACAACCTAAGTGTAATATTTATCTTGATAATTCTGCAAATGCTTCTGCAGGGTTGTTTCTGTGCTAAAATGTTTCTAACACAACATTAAGATTTTTTGTTTTCTTTCAGATACTGATGAATACAGACCACCAGTTTGGAAATCTTACTGTAAGTATCTCAGTGGGGTTTTTTTTCCAAGTCAGAGCTGAAAAAGTTTCACTTGGATGCTTTAAAAGACTTAGTTTTCGCTTGATCAGAATGTGAGTTTAAGAAGCATCAAGAGGTTCATTGCTGTGTAGAGAGAGGTGCAGTTGCACTCTCCCCAAGGACAAGTGAGCATAGATTATTTGGAGTAGATTCTCTGCACCTTATTAACATAACGTGTCCCATTCCTGTTTGGACTGGCTTATATTGGTTTGACTGCCTAGACCAGGGCTTACATAAACTCTATTCATATCTTAAAGTTGGTATCCTTACAAACTTTTAAGGGCTCCTGTGATCTAGTACCTTGCATCACTAGAGCTGAGACTTGAGCTGGTTAGAAAGAAACTCAAATTGTTTTCCTCCAGAATTTGCTGATGTAATATCCTTGCTTTTTGGTTTTATAACCATGCTGCCCTTAGTTGTAACAATTATATGGCTTGAGTGTGAGCAAATATAGTGCTTGCTCACACTGCATAAAATGCTGTAGTAAAACAAGAGCATTTGTTTGGCCTGGTGTGACAAATCACGAGCAGGTTTTTGAAGTCCTGCCTAGAAGGGCCTGGTTTTCTATGAGCCTGCCAGTCTGGGATGTGCCGCTCTTCAGTGTGTGTGCCCTAGCCCAGAGGAAGCTGATCTTGCAGCTGCTTTAGTCAGGTGAGCAGGGCAGCAGTCCAGGTGCATTGCCCTGAGATCTGAGTGCCGCTATCTTGGGAACTTCACAACTTGTTGGATTTTATTTCAAATTACAAAACAAACAAACAAAAACCCCAAAACAAACCCACACCCACAAACCAAAAAAAACCCAACAAAACATAAGAAAGCAAACAACCAACACTACATATTTTTTAATGCAGAACAATTCCATGTAAAGGAATGACCTGTTGTTTGGGCAGGCTAATGGAGGTTCAGGGACATGGAAGAGAACATGAGACAAATGGCACTATAAAAGAGCATCATAGCTTCCCATAGTGTCTCACCCATAAATTCTAGTTCTTTGTAGATAGAAAAGCCAAGATGCAAGACATTTTGAGACTCAAGAAACCACAGCGAGAAAGAACAGTCTTATGTGAAAAGCAGATTTTGAAAGCAGATTGTTTGTGTGTACAGCGCACAATAATTTAGGGGCATCAGACTTATATTTGCATTACTTTGTATATATTCAGCTTAGTGTCTTCAGGCTGGATAAAGGGATTTGCTCAAGCAATATTTCACACCATGAAAATGTTTGCTTTCTAAAGGCAGGGGAGATTTAGCACCTGAGGAAATGTAGTTATTTCAAAAGGTTTCTATCCTGCTGTGGGAGACTCTTCTCAGTCAGAGATATGGGAGTGGTCTTAAAGACTTGATGAGACCCATGGTTAGAAAGAGAGTAAGAGAGCAGTTTAAAGTATTTCTTTCAGCTTTCTGTGAATTCAGGGAACGCTTCTTCCTTGTTCAGTTTATTCCATGCCATAATCTGTAACAGGGAGATTCAAACTCTTTAATACCAAATCTTCACTGGCAGCTTGCTGGGAGCTGAAGGCGCGGGCACGTGCAAATGTGTGTGCACCCACTCTCCTACAACACCATCGTTTGCCTGCCGTGGTGAACACTTCATGTGGTTCAGAAGTAAGCTCAGAATCACGGGGTTTGATTAGATTTCTGTCTCATGGTGGATGAAGAGGAGTGTCTTGTTCAACTTCCCTGGCAATACTTACAGCAAGGAAACTGGTGTTGAACAGTTTGAATTGCATACGTCAATTAGAGGAGGAGGGATAGGTGTCCTGTTTTGTAACTTAGCTAGTTAACCTGCTGTGCTTCCTACTGGAAGAGATGAAAGATACTGCCACTGGTGAAAAAGAATTTCCTTTCAGAAAATCTTTTCAGCCTGGATTGAAAAAACGTGGAAAAGGGTGCTCAGTTTTCAGCCAATTTCTGTAGAGCATGCCCGTTGTGAATCTCCACTGCTCTTCTGTGAAATACAGAAAAATCCATAATTGATCTGTTTTATTTTTTTTCTTTGAACTCGGCTCTGCAGTTCTCAGAATCAGATATGGACAAGGCCTGGTACCATCAAATACAACGTTTACAAAAGAAGTTAGGGAATCTATGTGCTGGCAAAATAAATGGTCGTGTTATGCTTAAAATGCTAATTGCAGTTATATATACCAATGTGCTGTTCTTCTTCCTCACTTGGAAAAATCATTTTTGCATTACCAATACAGAATGGTAAGGATAGATTTTAATAACAACTGGAAAAACCATTAGCTTTTTTTGTTTGGAACAAAGGGAGTATTTTTTCCAGTTTATCTTATGATCATTGGGCATTTTGCCATTTTCTTCATTCCCATGTAACTCAGCACATAAATACAACATTTGCCAGTGGAAAAGACTTGTAATCAAATGAGAAGTGTAATGAAGTCAAATTGTATTTGTTGAATTAGTGTATCATCTTATTACCTGAAGAAGGTGATAGCACATGTTATTAGACCTTGGTATTAGTACTAATGACTGAAATATAATTTAATTTTAAAAGATTACAATTCCAAATGTTAATTTTGTCAGTTCTAGAGTACTCTTTAAATACTTAGTGTTGACAGTCTCATTTTGAAGGTGACTTGCCAAACCAGACTCAGTTGGGATAGAAGTTGAAAGTCGTTCCTTGGGTATTATATTAAAAAATCTGCACATACTAGTACCATTAAATTTACATATGGTTCCTAAGTTCTATTCTGGCATGATGAAGCTTATTTTAAAAAACAGAAAAAGGAAGAAGGAAGATGTAAATGTAAGTAAGTGTATGTCATAATTTGGGCCTTAACTGTTTTATTCTGCTACTCAACTCCTAATGTCCTCTGATCTGCAAATGCAAAGGCCATCTTTCTCTTTCTTTGGAAAGGTCATCACTGAGCAGTGGCAAAAGCAGACAGTTTGATACTGCACAGTTCTGTGTGATTCTTGTAGTCTTGACATATGAATGAGTGTGTGCCCAGCATAGTAGGATGGGGCTCCATCTGTTTACTGAAAAAAATCTGACAGCAACCTGATTGGACATATAATAAACTCTAATTTGGTTTTATTATGGTTCTTCTTCTGATCTTGGAAACTGATCTTGGAGATCAGTTGGAAACTTCACTGGTCTCACCTAGTTATTCCATATTACTTGATCAATTAATTGTAAAGAAAATCAATATCCCATTTTGGCTAACAACATCCTTATTTCTGACTGTTTGTCGGTAAATTTTGAGATTTTGATATCCTTAGTATTCTTGTACTAAACTTTGCAGAAAGTCTCCTTTATTTAAACAGCAGTGTTTAATGTTATAATACCTAACTTAGACAATGATTCTGTATTAATTGAAATTTAACTTCTGCCTCCTCCCAGTATATCAGTTGCAGCAGGAAGCTCCGCATCCTAGAAGAATAACATGCACTCGTGAGGTGGGTATTGTGACATTCAGTTTATTATTGAGTCCAGTAATTCCGTGTCTCTACTTAATTGTGTCCAACCCAAACAGTGGTTCCTTGGGACACTTTGTGCTGTGATTAGAGTGAATAGCCTTGGGGGCACTGGTATTGAAAAAATGGAATTAAAAGTATTTTGAGTATGACGTGTATACCTGAGAATTTACTACTTTTTGATTATTAGATACATGGAAACACACCTTTTCTCCTTTTTGGGCCAGAAATTCACAGAAGCGAGAGCAGAGCTGTAGAGGGGAGCTATGCACCTGTTCATACAGTCATCACTGGTAGATATGTAAAATAAATCAGTGGAGGGAAGACTGAACCGGGTGCTGTTATTTGAGTCACATTATTTAAGACTCATTAATAGCAGGAGCTGAGCCATGCAGAGCCAGAGATTTTAAGGACTGAACTGGTAACAGCAAGATCTGGTTCTTAGTGATACAGAAGCACCTGCTCATGGGGTCAGCTGTTGAGGCAGACCCCAAATTGCTGGTGTACCCTGAGCTGCCATTCGGCAAAGCAGCACCTCTCCAGAGTTTTGGTGCTGAAGGGTTTAACTCTCATACCAAGCACTGGTGCCAGCAAGATTTAATTGTAACTACATCTGTCTTGCAGGTTCAGTTGGGAACCTGGGAAACATTCATTTCAGTTTCAAAGCAAAACACAGCTCTTACTGAATAACTGAAAGTTATTACATTGTTACAGAAAAAAAATGGTGTTTTTATCATGTGCCAAAAGAAAAAAAATTAATTTATGAGATATGTTAGTTGCTTCAATGTAGTGTTAAATACAGAGAGATCTAGCACTCTCCAGAACATTAATAGCTTATAGTTTAGATCACAAGGAGGATTACCTGACAGAATTAAATATGCATTTCTCTGTAATCTTTTCAAATGCCCAACTGTGATTTTATGAAGTAGTTTGTCATTTTTCAAAATAAAAGTTAGAGATTTAACAGAAGTGAAATACTGCATTTAGTGGAAGCACTCTTACTTTCTTTTGTTAATTTGATAAATTTGTATTTTTAAAAGGCATAGCTATAACTTATTGCACTTATAGATAGATAATAACTATACTATTAACTATTAATAACGATTAGCTATAGATATAGAAAAAACCAACGCATGACTTTTACAAGAATTGTAGCAAAAACTTTTGTTTTGACATGGGTTTCTATCGTTGATGAGCATTCAAGCAGAGGTATTCTTTTTAAAAATGTTGTGCAAGTATCTAATATGCATCAAATGAGTTGGGGTGGAGATTTGAAGGAAAGATAACTACAGACGATAACATCTAAGCTGTGAAAAAAAATTAAAGGTTTTCCAATTTTTTATTCCCATTGCAACATTATTAAGAAGATTCTCTTCTATTCTGTGTGTTCTTTATGATGCATTTTTTCATTACATTAATATACAGAGTATCTGAAGTCTTGTAAGAGCTTAGTTGTACCATACAGGTTTCTGATTGTTCAGAGGGCTTCTCTGGATAGGATAAAGCATTTTATTCCTTGTCTCCAGTGGATTGCGTTTGTTGCTGTAAAGTGCTGTTGGACAGTTGCTTTTTCCTTCCTCTTCTAAAAGTATTTCACTGGTGGAGGAAGTGGTAGTTAGTATGTGTGTGGGTATATGTATATTCGCATATTGTAAAATGTTTGGGTAGCCTGGCACTGTTCATGGAGGTGCTGACATTACTGCTGTACAACAATCACCAATCACTGTTGTCTTTTATTTTTTGAATCGTATCTCAGAGTTTTTCTGCTGTTTACCCCCACAGTGACAGACTTACAATGTAATGCTCAGAGAGTTGCCTGATTCTTGTGGTGATGGGTGACAATTTTCAGTTTCTTTGGTTAGATGCTTTGATAACCTCATTTGTGAATGTTTTAATTTGTACAGAATAAGAACTTTACTTTTCTGTATATCTTTTGATTTCTTTAAAAGGAAAAAAAAAAAGAAAACCAAAACAAACAAAAAAAACCCCAACAGCCAACTACTCCAACACTCAAAGAAAAATAAGAAACGTAATAGACAGTATCAGCACAACTAAGGAAATCTTACAACACTTCACATAACAAGTGTAAATATTTGTACTTAATTATTTGTAGTGATAAAGGAGTCTGGTATATTCAGTAAGATCTGTTTGCATTATATCCCATGCTAGTTTGACCGCAGAGAAGCACTTTGGGGTGTTTTTGCCCTACGTGATAAGAAGTCATAAGCAAATTTATACTAAGTTCTCCTTCATAGTATTTCTTAAAATACTATTAGCCTATCCAGTCAGATAAGTGGAGACATAAATGTGTATTCAGCATCTGAAAATTAAAAACGTCTTCTCTCTCTGGAGTGCTGGAAATCTTTCTCCTATTGATGAGATACAGACTGTCTTCTTTTTAGAATCAAACGAGACTTACTTTTGCCAGCCAAATATAGAAGCATCCGTGTAAAACATCTTCAAATGTGAATCACACTGACTACTACAACTTTCTTGTCCTCATTATCACTGAATTTAAAGTCTGTTAATTAGAAAGTTTTTTTAACTATAATAGAGGTAGCAAGTTGAGAAGTTGAACTGGTTTACAAAAGAAAGTTTGCCATGGGTGAGGGGTGTCTTGCAAGAACTAATCATCCAGGGTCTTTGGAGGGTACCTAAGCTTACTGCATCCCTACACAGAGAGTTCCTCCTGGTCTAATTCTGTGAACTGGTAGCCTGTTAAAGGCAATGGGGATTGGCTAAAGTACCACAAATGACCAAAACACTCTGCTAAGTCCTATCATCATTGAAGAAATGCAACCCATTAGTGTCTATAATGTCATATTTCTATGAATTTATTCCAAAACAAGATGATAACATATGACAAACTTTAAGGAAGTGTAAAACTCTCCTTGTGTCTGAGTGAACTGAAAAAATGAGACAGTCTTTGTTTTAAGATAGCTTCTTGAACTCTGCAGAGTAATCCTGTGTCCGCACCATGAACATCGTTGTAGAAACCAAGAAATAAAAGCTGCAGATTTAGAAACTAGTAAGAATTGATAAAACAGAACTATGAAAGAATCAATCAGTTGCAGCTATTTAGCTGCAGAACAGAGCATATTAAATACACATTTTATCATTAAAGAATCAGTTTATTAAAAAAAAAAAAAGTTCTTTGAAGCTTATTTTTACCTAATAAAGGTAAAACCGAAAGAATACTGTATCAGTGTGCATTTTCCTACTTCTACCATTATTATAATGCAGATAACTTTTTCATAATATGTTGAACAATTTATGCAGTTGAGTTGATTTGAAGTGAAAATATATTCAGCGAGTAGTAACTTGTTTAACCTTTCTCTCTAGTCTCAGCCTCTCCTGCTTGTGTTGAGCTTTGTGATCTGTTCTTTTTCAGCTGGGTTTCTATTAGCAGCCCTGCATGAGTTAGTGGGGAGCAGAATCTTTTCCTAAGTGGTTGAATTATTCAGCTGTATAAACAAATTCATAAATACTAGGAAGAGAATCTTGGTCCTGAGAACATCAAAGAGGTCACTGGGAGGGAACAATATGTAATCTGGTGAGGTATTAGCACAAAAATTGCTCTTCTTGCCTTACTGTAATCCACTTGTTGACACAAGCAAAAGTGATGATTAAGGGGAAAAGAACTTGTTAAAGAATAATTGAAAATCACACCGTAAAAAACTCCAACCTTTTATTTAACATGCAAAGGCACACGTCGTGCAAGTGCTGATACTGAGGAGTGTATTCAGCAGAATGACCTACTTAACATGAAATGCTTCTCAAATACAAAGAATTCAAGCTTCTGCTCTGCTACACCAGTTTCATATCAGAGCCACACATGAGATCAGTGGAGGGATACAGAAGTAAAAAGGGATTTTTTTTATTGTGAAGGTGCAGCAGAGCCAAGGCTTTTAACATTCTCTGAGGTTAAAGTTGATGATTCCCTAACATTCTAAAGATACCTGATTTCTGTATGAGACTTGCATCCAAATTATGTTGTTTTCTTGTTTAATATTGTATTTCCTCTGTGAAATTTGTATTTGTTGCACATATAATCTTTTATATATGCATGTGCAGGCATATTTAGGGCATCTTTGACTGCTATATGAAAGCATTCCATGCTAAATTTTAAATAACTATCAAAAAAATACCTATTATGGAGATAATTAAAAGCACCGGCCT
The DNA here is from genome assembly GCA_013396655.1 of Campylorhamphus procurvoides. Taxonomy (NCBI): domain Eukaryota; kingdom Metazoa; phylum Chordata; class Aves; order Passeriformes; family Dendrocolaptidae; genus Campylorhamphus; species Campylorhamphus procurvoides. The sequence continues at coordinate 447,498 of WBMV01007376.1, forward strand.
TTTCTGTCCTATTGGGAAGCTTCATGCTAATTCAGTGCTAGTAGTTAACAAGCCTGTTAAACAGCATCTCTGTGTGGTATCATGAAAATGGCCTCTGTTAGTAGTCAAGAAACATATAGATGGGCATATATAATGCACATCCTTGTTAGAACTGTTTGTAAAGGTGGCTTTTTCTGTAGACTATTCAACCAGGATAACTTCCCAAATGTCATGGTAACTAAATTCTTTTCCAAAGGAATGCCTGCTGTAAGGTGTTTGCCAAGTCTGCCCCTATGGTGAATTTGGTTTCATTGGCTTCACACCTCAGTTTCAACAAATCAGAAATTAAACCGTGGTGGGCCTTTGTGTTTCTTTCAGGTATCATAGGGAGACCTTAATCAGTGATATATACATTGAAAGCAAAGTTAGAAGCAATATTTAAAACTTTGCCAAGCAAATAGCAATAGGAAATTTTTCATGTAAATAAAAGTTCTGGAGAAGTCAAAAGAGAGCATTCAGCTGGTCTTTGCTGGATACAGAGAAATTGAAGTACCTAAGGTTGCCTTCACTCATGCTCAATGATGCAAAAATATTGCCAAATCAGAAAGAAACTCTGCAGAGGATAATTACACTATTTTCAGCTAACAGCTTTAGCTAAAATGACTGATTTCTTGCTGCTGCTTTGATCTTATTTTAAAATGTATTTCCTTTTTTAGGTGGGTTTTAGTTCCAGTCCAGATAGATGTTATGGTTTTGTCTCCTTAACTTAAGGATGACTGACTGTGAAAGTGAAACTAATAAAGCTTCTGAACTAAACTTTTGGCTTTCAGGGCTCACGCGCAATGGGAGGGTAGGTGGGTGCCTATGATTGTAATCTGTAGAATTAATTTTGTAGAATACTACCTGTCAGGAACTTCGTGAAGTCCGGGCAGACACAAAAGACAAGAAAGCTGCATGTTGCTTCTTCATCTGGTGCAGCTAAGGATACCTAAAGTAATAACAAACGCTATGTTTAAGTTGCTAGGAGTATAGTTGGTGTAACAAAACTTGTCAGAAGCTTTATAGAAAGCTGAAGAACAGAGTTTACTGTCTTCTATAGTAAATTTGGCTCATGGAGAATCCCTGTGTTTTTTTTAAGTACACACAAACTGCACAGTGTATGTAGCCCAGATAATTTCAAATTAATTAGAAGACCCCTGCTGAGTTCTGATGGAATTTTCTTAAACTTCTAATGTATGTATTCAATCTAGATGTCAAAAAATCCCTAATATTATAATAAATTTCAAAAGTTGTGAAAATAACCCAAACCAAACAAAACACAAACAGGCAATAAAACTCAGTGAATTGAGGTTCTGGCTGCACTAAGTTTTATATAAGCATACAGTGCTGCACAGCAACATATACTGAAGTTTTGCATGTTAGTAAAATTGATCAGTAGAGAATCAGTGTTAACAGAAGTGGTTATTTTCCTCTTTAGCTCGTCATCTACCAAGATGAACTGCAAGCCCAGCTACAATTGCCTGGAAGTGCAGTGGAGCTTTTTTTCTCATACTTTGTTCCAGTCTTTTACTGGTTCACATTTTCAAATGTTTGCACACAGAGTATATTGTAAATTGTCTTAGGATTTGCAAGTACTCTGAAGATGCCCTGTCACATTACTAATCCATTTCTGAAAAGGAATGCTTTTGCATATATAAACTTTCCAGTTCTGTCATATAATTTCACTGAGATAAATATGAAATCTCAGTAGACAGACAACAAAATCTTATTCATGGCAGGTTTCTTCTTTTAACAACTGCCTGAAAGTAGTGTCTTGGCTTAAGGGTTTTAGTTAGGAATTGTTGCAAGTCTCCATAATATCAATAACAAAATGCTTTCACTTCTTCTTTGTTTATCTTCTTATTGAAAAAATAGCCTAAATTTAACAAAAAATATCTAATCCCTTTCTTCTCTTTTGAAATGATCCAGTCTCTTCAGGCCCTTTGAAAACAATTATCACACCAGTCAACTCTTGTTTGCTGTTACAAAGGAAAAGGAAATCTTTTAGAACACGATAAGTCTTTCCAGTGATGGAATGTTTTTTCAAAAGTGATGAACCATCACAATAGTTTTTCATTTGTGGGAATGTGGAAGAATTGTTATTAGACTGTACATCAGGATGTATGTTGTTTTTTGTTGTTTTGGACATCTAAAATCTTTATACTCCACTGAAATGACTGGAGAGAAGTGCTAATATTAATAGGCTTTTTGTTGAAAAGATGGAAAAAATAAACTGAAGTGGCAGTTTACTGCATTTTGTGTTTCAGTATAGCTGAATCATTTTATACTTCTGTAATTCCAGTTGATAATAACTGTTGAATTTTACTCCCCAAAGCATTTCCTCCTTTAAGTTTACCAAGAAAGGATAATCTGGTGGTTTATTGAGCTGATTTCTGGGAGGTCTGCTGTTCCTTGCTTGGCTCTGAACTTCCTGGAAAAACGCAAATGCATTACTTCATCTAAAATAATAATTAGGCAAATTGTATTCTGACAACCTTGCATATTGTGTGCATTTGCACGGTGTGGTCTCTAGAGCATGGACAAGATAGAGTTACCCAGCATAATACATGCATACCTATTGGCTGAGATCTTTTAGGTGATACTGCAGATGACACAGTTTAACGAAGTGGAGGAGTAAGAGTTTAGGTACTTGATCATTTAATTAACCATTTGCCCTGACTCTGAGAGGATATGGTAGTGGCTTGCTTTCTCTCAGCAGTGGCACCAACAGCCCTATGATGGAGGGCATTCTGTAAATTTAAGTGTTTTATAGATGTTCCACTGTATTAGTGCACTCAAGAACACAGTGCATTTACATGCATGAAATTCAAACTTTTGTTGCCCCTTTTTGGCAGTTTGTACAAGCAGTATTTAATGCCATCAGTTTGTATATGCAGAGTCCTGAGGATGACAATGATCCAAGTAGTTTATCCTTTCTCATTGCATTTCAAGCCATTCAGAAGTGCACTGTTTTTTGAAGATCGACCTTTGGTTTCCCTATATTCTAATCACAGGAGAAATTCTGGGTAGCAGATGATTTTTGTCTCTACTTTCACATTATATCCCTTTCTATTTAATACTATATTTATAGATGTAATACTATATTGTGGACAGTATGCCTACTGTATAGGTTCTCTTATTATGAAACGTTACAATTTCTGTTGTTTCTTCTAGGTAGAGAACAGACCCAAATATTATGGAAGAGAGTAAGTAGCATACATCTCTGAAAGTGGTTTATCTGGACATGTTGGTTGATCCTAATCACAGAAGCTGGCAAGTGTTTACTCTGTGCCCTTTGTTTCTGCAGTGTGTCTTTGCTCTCCATCGGATTATTATTACAGTACCATCATTTCTGTCTACCTAAAATTACAGCTGCAGTTTCTGATGGATATAGATATCACTGAGTGCTATTTTAAGAGCGAAAAACACATATGTTTCTGTACTTTCACAGGATCGTCTTTTTCTACCTCCCTCTCCATTTGCCTTTGCAAAAAGGTGTTTCTGTGTAGGAAAAAAGATATTTGGATCACAATGCAATATGTGTACAGTCTATATGTATCTTCTGGTTTAGGTTGCTAAGGCAAAGATGGTAAGATTTAGTGTGGAGAAACAAAGCAGATCTTACTTATGTTTATTTTGGTAAAAGATGTGTAGTGTTGCTAGGTTATTACACCAGTAATTACTGACATTATGGCAACTTGCTAAAATCTTGGGGATTGCATATAATATCCTTGAGTGCTTCAAAATGTTTGATTGCATGCCACTGGCACAAAACGTGTGAAGCCAGCAGGAGAAAATGGATTTATTTCTACATATTAAATTGATAGATGCAGATTTAAAAAGCAGTATAGTTGTTTCATAGATATTTGCTAGAAGCCTTTCTAAACCTTTTAAAGTGACTTCAAATAAAGGCAGGAAGGGGGATTAATTTAAGCTGGAGCTTCCTGCAAATCAGTCATTTTTATGTTTGTTTCTTTTTTAGTTACTGTGGCTGGTGCTTTGTGAAAGAAGAGTAAAACGTGATTTAAAAGAGAAAAGGCATGCGTTTCAAAAAAATTTTTGTTCCTTAGATTCCATGGGATGATCTCAAGGGAGGAAGCTGACCAATTATTAAGTGTTGCAGAGGGAAGCTATCTCATTCGGGAAAGCCAAAGGCAACCTGGAACCTACACTTTGGCATTAAGGTTGGTAATTAATATTTAATTTTTAAATTTATAAAATATTCAAAAGATTTTACTGTGTTGTTGACCTCAGATCTTAAACTTCCTTGTGATTGTTTTAATTTTTTTTTTAAATCATGGTTCTTTTTTGCCCTAATTACAGATTTTCTTGCTTTGACCTTCCCTAACCTTTTCTGTAGTGCTAACATTTCTAATTTGCACCACTGGGATAATAGCAATTGTGGGTTTGCTGGTGGTGCTTCATTTTGCCCTTCTCCCACTATGTTACGGATGTGACCCCATGAAGATGCTGGGAGAGCAGGTGGTCAAGAAATGAAAAGCATCTTATGAGTTCTCCTGACTAGTCTACCGTGTGGGTTACTTTCTAGCTAGCTGTTGCTCAAGACCACTTAGTTCTCCCTCTGTGGGATGGCACATCCCACAAATCAGGAGAGTTTTTTTGTCTGAACATCTGCTAGCTAACAATGTTTGCAGATCTGTTTCCTCAGTCTGCAAAATTCTGGCAAGTGGATCAGATAGAAATGAAAAACTGAAATAAAAGGTCAAATAAAAATAGTAGTTTCATTCCTTTTAAGAAAATGGAGGTTATTTTGGCCTGTGCTGTACACCTAAGAACCTCAGATGGAATATGATGATTATTAGCAATGTTTTAAATCTAAGTGGGACAGAAAAACATAGAAGAAGAAAATGCATTTACTGAAAGTTTTTATGGATAAAATAAGAGTATAATTAAAATAATGATATTTTGAAATAATAGATTATGATGAATTAGTTTTCTTTTTCAGAGGAAAAAATAAGTATATTTTCATGAGATATTTGTTTCTGTGGTAATAAGATTCCAAAGAGAAACATTATTGACACACTGATTTGCATTAGCAGTGTAAATTTTTTGTTTCTTATTAAAGTAATACTCAATTTTATCTTCTGCTTTTGCAATATTCATTTAAAGCTAAAAAGAAAACAGTTGTTTTAACACCTGGGTTGAAGACAGAGCTCCTGCCCCTTGCTTCTGATGATGTAGAAGGCACAGGGCCTATGGACTGTCAAAGGCAAAGCTGCTGAGCAACTTGTAGGATGTATTGCTACAACTTGTTTTTCAAATGCACCCTCAGTCCAGCAGGGCAAGAGATGGTTTTTAGTCCAGGTTTGATGATCCTGCTTTCAAACTGGAAAACCTCTTTGAAAGTAATAAAATAAATTTTTATACCCAATAGAAAAAAGAATGGATAGCTGTTGGTAATCAGTTTGGGAGAAGTTTCAAATGGTAGCAAAGCTGTTATCTTGGATTTATTTTGAGGAAATTCAGTATTTGGCAAAATACATCAGAATCTGAAACTGAATCATCTTGCAACCGTTTCATTATGTTTAAGTGCTACCTGAATGACTCGTGTATTAAGGCCAGTGAGTCTAGGTGGCTGTTTCCATCCCACAGTAGGTAATGCTTTTGCTGTCTTGCTGTTGGCCTTCGAAGTTATGTATAGGGGCCTTTACTGTCATACTTTAGGTGGAGCTCTGTGAACTGCAGTCTTCCACACATGGGAGTTTTACCACTAGGATTTCTTCTTCTCTCTCCTAGGAAGTGTAGCAGGAGTCTGCATTTCCATTGACTGGAGGGAGAATTTTGCTCAGTTTCTATTTTTCCTCTCCCTGGAATTACATATGCAGAATATACCTGTGAGCCAGTGTGCCCACTAACTGCATTGCTGACACTGTAGCCTCTCTTAAAGACTAGGTCCTTTCTGCAGTCTGTTCATCCTAACTGTGAGAAGTTTGCTGTGATTGCCGTCATGAGTTTATGTAATGTTATCTGTAATTTATAGCATTTTTTGAGACCATCATTTGTGTTACTATGTTGCCAGATGGCAAAGATAGCCCTGTCTGCAGCAGGAATTTAAGAATGTCATTTCCATGGCCAAAAACGGATCTTGTCAGTAGGGTGGTATGTATGAGCAAAACCTTTCTAAGTACAACAGAAGACTTTGATTGAGTTCAGGGTCTCTGATTTCACCCTTTCTCATCTAGCCATGTGAATCAATTTAATATTTTCATACTAGGTTTAAGTGCCACTTAAACTGTCCTTCAAGCAGTCATGTTAATTTTAAGATCACTTCAGTATGATTTTTGCTTTTCCTTCTTTACCTCTATTTTACCCTTAAGAAGATGTGGGAGGAAAGAGGACTTGGTCAGCTGTTAGTTTTATATAAAGAAACAGACACAGAACAGGTTTCATGGAATTTTATGCAGTTAACCCAGCAATTCTCTAGAGGTGCTCTAATTCTGCAACAAATAACATAGTGACAAAACATAAAATTAAATATCCATGGTTTCTGATTGTTTTTCAGACATGTTTTGGAAAAAAAATGGAAAAAAGTTAAGGAAAATTTAGATTCTTGAGGGTACCTATTGATTCTTGTAATAAATACTTGGTTCCCTCTATATTTCTGTGTATCTATTCAATCTCTCTTTCACCGTGTTTGTTGCCTGATTTGTCAATCTTTGACAGTCTGTCAATTCTGAGTAGGGCAAATTCGAAACTGCCTATGAAGTGTGATTGCATCATGAAATCCCAGTTCATCAAGACGTAAAAGTGTTGTGGTAGTTTTGGGTAGGAGCGGCTGATGTTGAGACTGAGGCAGGTTTGTTTCCTGGCTTGTAGTGACCAGTTCTGCTGGGGAGGGAGACAATTCAGTGATACAGTCAGCTCAGCACACCCAGCTCTGGCAGATGTCTTCTTCCTGTGTTTGTGTCAGCATGCCTGGGAATCCTGAAAAACCCAGTGCATCCAGTCGTGAAGAGCAGTTTAGTGAAACATGATCATATCCCTTTCTGTGGCAAGGTATGATGTCTCTGTAATGAAATATTTCCAGTTGTCTTTTCTTCAGTGGGAAAGAGCTTTTTGTGCTTTGTCCTGAGGAGCCAAGCAAGGCAACTCCTAGTGTTATGGAACACTTTGAATTTGATTCCATCAGCTATTGTAGCTGATGTCTAAAATCTCAATGGTGTGTTCATACCAGCCAGGACTGCACATCTTGTTCAAGTTTAAGTGGGCCACAGTGCTTTAGTTCTTTGTTCTCTAAACCTTTCAAAATGAATTTTTGACCACTGTGAAGCACTAGGCTGTGGCACTTTTACAGAATTAGCTTTAGTATATTTAAAGATCTTGTTCCTGAGCTCCAATAGCTATAGACATAGCCTAGCACTGCTTAAATGACCAAATATAGGACAAGAAAAAGTAATATTTTCGCAGGCTTAAGCAAGGCAGTCAAATATTCTTACTGCAATGCTGTGGAATAGTTAACTGAATTCAAAGTGAAGATTTTTAATATTTCTTCTTTTTCAATAAGGTAAGGAAAGTGACTCTTACCCAAAAAAACATTTCAGTTTTTAAAGTTGCTGTTGAGTTAGCGTGAAAGCTGCTTTCCGCTTATATAAGAAGCTGCATTTTGATCATCTTCTGATGAACTATTTTTGTCTACTTTCATCCATTATTGTGCAATTAATTTGCATCATGACCTTTTTTAAAGGCAGACTACCTTTTAAATCTAAATTTGAAACAAAAGAGGGTGGGGTTTTTTAAGAAAACAAATTTCTCAGAATTTGTAATAGGTAGAAGTATGCTCTTAAGGAAAAATAAAATTATAATTTAAATGTTCTGTGTTTAACTTTGACTAAATATTCAGAGCTGTCCTTCATATAAAATTGATCTTCAGAGCCTAAGGAGGCCTGTAAAATTGTATCAGCTCAGACACCAGATGAAAGAGAACAAAGCGTAAACACAAATGAGAGCAGCAAATCAGCACAATACTATATTTAATGCTGGTACTTAATCATGGATACATTCACCAATGTTTACTAATTAATTAATCAGAGAATGCCACTGAAAATGTTTTGCAATCCTGAGGTTAAAAAAAATTTACTAACATGAAGAAATTATTGTAGATATATATATGTGTCTATATATCTCAGCAAGTTTCTGTTACAATAAAAATATATAAAATACATTGTAATGTTAGTTCAATGTTCCAAACAGATTAAAAGATTGAAAATTCCTAATTGACTTCTGGAGCTATTAGATCTGCTTTTAAATTTGGCAAAAGAGTAGCACATGGCTTAATATTAGGACCTATAGCAAATGACAGTAACAATAAGACGTGGTTTGCAATGAGCCTTTTGTGGCGGAGAGCTTGTTTAATAATTAGGATGAGGAAATGGGTAGAGATCGTACTAGTGGGTAGGCGTTGAAGTGTGATGGTACTGCATGTTCTTTTGAGCAGATATCTGCTGTAGCACATTTAATTCGTTACCATGGTTTCCCTTCCTGCAAATTCTATTGTTGTGATACTGAGAATGAATCGGAATAAGGTTTTGCAGCATGATTTGAAATAAAAGATAATAATATAAGCCATGATTATGAGTCATGTTTTCTTTATGTTTGGAGGTTAGGGCCCATTGAAGACTTTGTAGGACCAGGAAAGAATTCTTGAGGTGAAATAAATGTCAAAAATTAGTAGTCTTTGTTTTAGTCAACAAACTATATGTATTGTGCAAGAAATTCATACACAGGTTCTCTCTCCCTAAATTATGAAATTGTAAGAAACTAGCTACTGGCATTTTAAAAGGAGACCTAATTGGTAGGCTATTAGAGCATAATGCTGCAGATGAACCTTTTAAATTTCAGAGGACAACTGCTTGGGTAGCTGGATGCTGTTTATTTCCAGTGGGCTCCTTAGGGACACGTGTGTAGTGCTGTTCCAGAACATGCGTTAATTGCTGTGGGATTACTTATGCATGTAGAATTCAACGTCTGCAAAAGGCTGCTTGAATTCAGAAGTTAGAACTGTGCATCTGCATTCTGCTGAAAAGCCTTGTTGTGCACACTGGGATATGGGAGAGGAATTGGGGGGAAAAAAAATTGTTTGAAACTACTTTCTGTGTGCTAATAGCTGAATTATGTTTCTTGAATTACGGAGGTATCAAAATTTGGTCTAGTTTATCCTAAATCCAGAGCCAACCTATAAGTAGTCAGAAGGAGCCCAGCAAAGCAGTAGCTGACTGCATCCCTTCACTTTACCATGATAACAGTATTCTGACATCATGCTAATTGATAGGAAAAAAATTATAAAGACCATTTTAAAGACTAAACTTTGCATATCTTTCCGTGTATTTTTTTTACCTGATTTGCAAATGCAGTGATTGGCAGTAGCAAGGGCTGAATTCAGCTTCTAGAAACTTTTCTAAAATATTCACATAATATTCCTTGGTTTCTAGCTGAAAAACCCAGGGGGAACCATGCTGATAAATTTTGGAGCTTGCTTTTCTGCTCTCAAGTAAAACAATTGGCCCTCTCTATAGATCTTCCATATAAAAAGTTCCTTTCCCTATATAAAATGTCACACTAAATAATATACTCTGTTAAGTTGTCCATAACATGGAAAGTTCAACTACCTGTAAACAGCATAAATGTCCAGCATGTCGTCTGCCTTATGTAAGCACACCTGGGCACTACCAGGATGGCTTCACTTAAGTATTTATAACAATAATAAATAGCTACTAACTTTAATGAGTAATTAACTGGCTACCTAGGTCCTCCCACAGATTAGAATGCTTTTTTCCGTATGGTTCATGTCTTCTTGCTGTGTTCCTGTTCTCCTTCCCTCCTCTTCCCATCTGTTGTTGTTGTCAGCTCTGTTTTCTTTTGGCTAGAGTGTCTAATTTATCTTTGGCAATTCAGTTTGCTGCAGTCTTTCTCTTGTTCGTGTAAGTTCAGCATTTCTCAGAGGAATATTCTCTGCTTCAGTGGTGGTGTGAACTTTTTTGGTAGAACTTGTCCAGGAGATGTCTGTGCACAGTCCACAAAGCTCATGTTCATTTTACGCCATATCCTTCACTCTGTAGCTCCTGCTGCGCCAGAGATCTGCTGTGATCTGGTGCACAGTGGAGGCACTGGGCTTGTGGTGAGGTACTCTGGTGGAGCTCAGATCTGGGCTCACTTCTTGCCTTCATATATGACTTGGTTTGAAGACAGTAAGTTTTGCATGCCCCGTTTCTGTCAGAGAGGATATTTTCTCTCCCCTATTGTCTCACATGCCTGTTCAGTACAGGAGGATCTCTTAAAAATGGCCCAGTCTGAGCCCCCGTGTCTCAGACTACCCCCATTCACAGTTCTTGAGCAGGATTCTGTGTTATACTGTGCTATTTTTATGGTGTATAATCTCTGCCGGGTTTGAAGCTTCTAGGCACTGTTGAAGTTGAAATAGTAAAAAGCCAAATTGTAATGCAATCAGTTGATAATTACATTGTGTATACAAGTACATAGCATACACTGTGCTCTCCTCTCCATCAAAAGCATACATATCTTTTCTGTCTTCTGCGGGTTCTACTGGAATGCCTCTTCTTTTCTACTGCTTTTAGAAAACAGTAGTTAGAAATATTCTTCAAGTTAGTTCTTTTGATTGGTCTCTTCTTTTGTGTGGTTTTGGAATACATATTTAGAATCTTTTGTATTTGGAGAAACACCTTGATTCCTGAGGTTCATCAATAAGTAAAGAAGTCCTTTGGCTCTAGATACTATGGATGCTTTACACAGTATGGATGCAAAACAACACACAATAACTTTCTATTGTTGTTTAATCTCATAATTGTTTTCATCAAAACATTTATGAATTAGTCAAGCACTAAAACAACTGACAGCAATAAATGTTATCTGGCCCAGTTTTCCTCTTCCTTCTCCCTCCTTTATATTTGGTGTAACTCAGCTGATGTAAGTATGGTTCCTCCTGATTTGATAGGTGCTAGGAAGAGAATCAAGCTAATTTTTTTCTTTTATATCTTGAGATGAGTAAATGAACTCTAACAGTTTCAGTAATAGATCTGCCCCAGCCATTTTTGCACTTGTATGAAGGAAGAAATTGTATTCTAGAAAAACAGAATATAATAGTACAAAAGCTATCAATCTTCATCGATGAACTTGTAGTAGCCCTAAAAATTCTAACAGTGTATGTTATACATGCAGGAACCATGTCATTTTACATTATTATGCTTATTTATTGTTAAGGAATACAGCTTTGAGGAAAAACCATTTTAGAGAGCAGTTTGAGTATATCGGTAAATCTCACTGTTTGCAAAAATGTGATGAATGAGTACTAGAAGACCAGAGGTAAAATACATTGAGTAAACAAGTTAACTGAGTAACAAATGCTGTAATAGTTTTAAGTAAGTTAAGTAAACCTGCACTGTAAGGTTGGAATTAACAGTGGGTTAAGGCAAATCTGATTTGACAAAATATCTGTGGAACAGAAGTCTTACTGTAGCTATTTTTAATTTAAGGGATATTTTTTGAGACCTTGAACAAGAACCTGCTACGTATATTAGAAAAAAAAAGAAACAGGAACAGCAACAAAACCAACGATTCTCCGCTCTGCTCTCCAAAAAACCTTTTTGCACTTGTGAAGGTATTTTATGATAAGGACATTTCTTTGGATTTTGACTTGATACCTTCCGCTCAGTTTTCCTTGATATACTGAATTAAAATATGCATATTGTTTTAGTAAGTAAATTAAAAGCAAGTTGATTTTAAGGTGAGAAAGTCTAAGAAGCCAAACAGAAATATGACAGTCATGAATAACTTTTAAACTAAAAGAGGGTAGATAACACAGATATAAAAAAGACATTTTTTATGATGAAGGTGGTAATACACTGGAACAGATTGCCCAGAGAGGTGGTAGATGTCCCATTCCTGGAAAAATTATGTTATTTGTCAGGCAAGTACTCTGGAAAGTTGGCAAGTTCCACAATTCCCTGCCCATCTTCAGAAAGGTTGTTGCCAATAAATAATTAAAGAAAGGATAAAAATTAAAAGTGAGCTGCTCTCAAAAGTTGGAGACCTTCAGGGATAACTATGTAGAAGAGGTGTTGGCTGCATGCAAACCTTGTGTTTGTTTGACAAGGAAATGGGCCAAGAGGTGGTCTGTGAAATAATTTGTTTTCACTCCCAAGAACACAGCATGATTAGGAGACATTCCTGATTACAAGATTACTTATATTCCTGTGGCTTTTTATGGAGTGTCAAGACTCTAGTCATAAGTGTTGGTTGAGAGTTTTCAGAAGTTAGAACTGAAATTCTGGTGACTAACTTTAAGAAGCACATTAAGACACTCTTTCTCCCAGGGAAGACTGAGTCCAAGTGACCTTTAGGCTCAGACTTAGGATTTCCCAGTTCAGTATATGAAGCTGCTTGAAAGTAAGGAGGATGCAAGTAATCCCAAGGGGCATTAACTTTGTGGTCTGGTTTCAACTACACATTTTAAATAATGCCTTTGTCTAGAAAGTCTTCTCATCATAAAATAGCCTGTAAAAGTGGTGAATAGCTACTGTACGGTTCTGTATGTGGACTGTAAAATCCATCTTTGCAGATGGTGTGTATGGGCTCTCGGTCCTTCGGTTTTTCCTTTTGTTTCTTCAGTGAATGCTGCATAGAGGGTAGGTGGCTGATTCCAAAGCCTGTCTCTCTCATGGTATGATACCTAATTCAACTCCTCAGTCCTTTATTACTGGCCACATTTGCTTTACCATTTAATACATTTTCCCACGTTGTTATCCACTCTGCCCCACTGGCAACCAAAGGAACTAGACAAAGTGAGTGCTTTTCAGACAACTTGGAATAAAAAAAGTCTTTTATCTGTGGTCCTGCTGCTTGCAAACAAATGCACCGTGGACACAATGAGTCTGTTTGACATGTCAGAGGCCTTTTTCTTTTTCTTGGAAAAACATCCAACGTTCCCTGTTTAAACCAAAAGAGAACATACTTTATCTATGTCCTGCTTTCTACTTAAACAAAAAACAGCTGGTACTAGTGCTTGCCTTTAGGAAGAGACCATCAGGAAGTTGAAATATCAAATCTTGGCTCTACTTAGTTGCCACAGTGATGCATAATTCCAGGCTTAAGGAATGTTGTAGAAAGTAAACATAAGGAAATAGTCTTGCTAATGGAAAAATTTAAACAATAGTTTTAAGACTGAAGATTCTGAAGATTAAATTTTAATTAATAATTTTCAATTGGACATGTATATTTGTTTTTATATTGTAATTTTATCAAAATAGTGTCATTGTGTGGTCAGGAAAAAAATTAAATGGGTTTGAAAGAAATAAAACAGGATTCTGAGATACGCTGTTGATGATACAGTTTTTATAATAGATTGTTTTTTCATTGATTGGTGAGGATTTTGTGGGGTTTATCCCCTTGTTACTAGGAGAATTCTGTTTGAAAAACAGTACATTTCTCCACAATGTATCCAGTAAGAAAATAATAGAGAAAAAAGGTTGATTTGGAACAAATGGGAAATTAGATGAAGGCAAACCATTCATCTCTTGGAAATCCTATTCCTTATAGTGTCTCGCAAAGACACACTTTATGCACAGCAATCTGAACAGCAGCATAGGGGCTGCTCAGTAAAACATACCTGGAGGAGAAGGGCACACCTTCTGTCCCTGATGAAAAGAGGACTAATCCTCAAAGAACATCTGTTTCTTCTCTGCATTCGGCCATCCTGTTCTTCAGAACTGATTTTAGACTTCGCGGGGTGTTGCTAAAATCAAGACACTATGCACACTTAGTAATAGGCCTTTTCTATGCCTTACATTCTCTTGATTAGTGTAATATTTTTTCTTCTAGAAAGCTAAGAGCAATAAGTGATCTTCAACTTGTTTAAAACTCTAAGCACTGTCGGAGCAGATGTCACTGATTAGAGCAGCAGTTCACCTGCATCTCTCGATAAAAGTAATTCTTCTGTATATTGTCATTAAAAGCCCATTATTCTTCACCTTCAAACTTATTTGGTTCTCCTGATGAAGTTTAACATCAAGGTGCTTGTATGTGCTCAATGTGCATTATTCCCACTGACTTGAGCAGATCACAGTGAAGGTTGCTCATTTTAGCACTGCAAAGTGCTGAGCACTCTTGGCTCATGTTGACTTCTCTGACAGTCAAGGGTATACAGGGAGGATACTTCGTGGTTTGCCACACGCTGTGTTAAGTAAAAAGATGCTCTCAATAGCGAGCCTGAACACATCTACCCTTTCCTCTGTAACTTAGGACATTATCTTTCTACTTTCTAAATTACTTGTATTCACTCAGAACTGCATCTTGTGATGAAATAAGCATTGAGTTTCTTTCTGTTAATTTTGTTATTTCTTGCATTGCAGTTTGATTCAATGAACTTCTAGTTTGTGTGGCATAAAAATGTGTATGGAAGTACCAATTAATTTCCAGTGAAATGCCCATGTAGTTCCTACACATGATGTTCTGTTTCCTTACTCAGCAGGATGCAGATTCCTGAGGGCCCACTCACATTTGAGTGTTATGTAGATACAGCAGCTTCTGAAATTGCAGTCACTGTTGGAGTATTGATAGGGGAATGGGAAGGCTTGTCATTTTGATTTAGAACAGAGAAAAAAATACAGATCCCAGAACCATGGGTCTTTACCTATATTTGCAAGAAGAGTGCAATATTTTACCTGAGGCAAGGTCTAAATGCTTTCCCCTGTTTGGCCAGGCCCCACTGAAAAGAGGAGCCACTTCAGCAAAGTACCAGTGTTTACTGTGTTCCTTAACATCTCCTGTGAACCATTTGATTGTAAAGTGAAAGCAATCCATCCTTTCAAGTTTAGTTTTTAATACTTATTTGGTAGATCTGACCTCATAAGGGGGGCCCAAAACCCTTGCTGTTGTCTGACTAAGGAACAACATTGGAGTCAGCTGTGAAAGCAGCTTCTTGCCTCCATCTTCTACCCAGGAAATGCGTTGGTTGTTGCCAAGTGCAAACACTGGTGTGTTTTCACATGTTTAGACTGCTTAGAAGCAGAACATGGTTTTAGATTCTGTGTACAGTTTGTGAAAATATGCTGCTGTTCAGGTAAAATCGGCATTCTTATGGTTGCTAAGAGCCTGTATCTAAATCCTATTCTATCCTGATGCAGAATGGCCAGCGTCGAATATTTTCATGTTATATATCCTGTATATTACAAAGATTTGCTTGAAGGTTGGGACTTAACAAGCATAACACAGAAGGACTTTTGTACAAAGCTTAAAGAGTTAGTCCTGGGCCTTTGGCCAGGAATAAAGAATGCTTGCCCTTGTGCCATTTTGTCCTGTGCTACTCTGGTTCTGGCAGCAGTTCTGCTTCAGTGTAATTGTTGGCACTGAAGCTCAGCTGAACCCTGAATGGCCTCTTCCTGCAAGCAAGCAGGGGCACAGAGGTCCGAGACGGCATCAAAACTCCATATTGATCAACTGTAATAGAGGACTCTATTATGAGAACACTTCATATCAGAGCCAAGCAAATTGGCTAGGGTGATGTAGTAGTAAAGTACTAAAAAAAGCAATAAAGAGTGTGAAGTAATTTTTCACTTTTTCCATGGGATAATGGAGAGGCTAAAAGAATACGAGAACAAACAGCTCCTTCTGGGACAGTCACTGTTTTGTCTAACTATCTGCAGTTGTTGTTGATTTCTTCTTCCTATTTGTGCTAAGTAGTAGTTCTCCAGTTCAGCTGGACCAGATACTAAGCATAGTCACAGCTTCAAGTGATAAAGTATTTTTAATTGTTTGCAAAGGCTTGCTTACTCTTATTTATTCTGCTTACTGTTCTTTAAAAAAAACAACTTTCCCATTTCATTGAGGCAGATTTGGAAGTCAAACCAGAAACTTCAGACTCTACTACGATGGAAAACACTTTGTTGGGGAGAAACGTTTTGAGTCCATCCATGACCTGGTGACAGATGGATTGATTACTCTTTATATTGAAACGAAGGCAGCTGAATACATTTCCAAGATGACAATAAATCCAATTTATGAACACATAGGATATACAACTTTAAACAGAGAGCCAGCACACAAAAAGCATATGCCAACCCTGAGAGATGAACATGATGGCAAAGAGTCTACAGGAGAGGATGAGGTAGCAGAAAAGAGGGTAAGCAATTGTTAACCCACACTTTTTTTCTGTTAGACTTTTTATTTTTTACTTTCAACCTTCCCCCTCTACTATAAAGTACTAAACGTATCTTCAGATATTTAGTCTACATATTTATATCCAGTGTTACGTTAATAGTAATATTTAAACTGGTCATAGAATTTTGTAGTGGTCATTTTTGCATCTTGCAAATTTTCATGATTTGGAGGTTAGTTATTTGTCCTTGTGAGATTCCTTTCTTCAGGTATTTTTACAGTTGTAGATGTTACCATTAAGCCACTCTTTTTTGTTTCAAATGGGCAAAGAATATTTGATCTTTAAATTGTTTACAGTGCTTAAGACAACTGCATTTTGGTCAAAAGTTTTGTTTTCTAATATATTCAGCATTCCCCAAACAAGTGCATTCCATAATCTATTCAGTAGTCTGCATACAATGACAGTGAAGTTGTCCACATTATAAATAAGACTGTTCATTAAGTTGATAAAATATTAAAACATTTCACTTGGCTAAGTTCAGCCTGTCAGAAGCTGACAGAGTTATTTTTGACCTCAGCCAGACTTACAAAGAAGGATTACTCTCTTCAGAGAGTTGCAGTATCAGCTGAGAAGTAATTGCATCCTGGATTATAAAAGAAAAGCAAACAAGAAAGAAATCTTAGAATCAGTGAACACAGAAATATTAAAGGAGGTTGGGAAGGTAATGGGCAGACAAAGCAGCTGCCTAAAATTTCATTTGTGTTTCAATGACTAAAGTTAAAAAGAAAACATGAGTTCCATTGTGTTAAATTGAATATTTTGTTTATTGAAAATCTGACATATGAAAGTCTTTTTTTTTAAGTTATTTATACTCATGTGTAGGTGTTAATGCATGTATAATAGTCTGATTTGTTCCCCTATTTCACAAACTTCAGAATGGCATTAGTAGTATTGGATATGCTTAGAGTGCTTAGAAGAAATTATAACTTTAGTTGGGATCCTTTATATTTCCAATCAGAAACGTATGGGTGATTTTAGATTTTCTTGAGGTGGAGGAAAAGCCTGACAGGCAATTTCCAACAGACATGACTATGGCAGTGAATCTAATGTCCATGCAGAGTCCACAGAGAGAGGAGGCTCATAGCTTTGGTCCTTCAAATCCTTCTTCAGCAGAATCTGTCACTCTGCACTGAATTTGCTGAGAGATGAAGCACCTAACTTAGCTTAAAGTATGAATCTTCACCGTTATCAGATCATTTTGACAAAAGAAATACTGGAGGGGATATTGAAGCTATATCCAATTTCTTGCCTGTTGGGTACCAGTAGTAGAGAGGTGTTATCACTTACAGTTCCTGACAGGTGCTACTTTCAGCGTACTGTTTCAAAAGGGTTTTTTTTTTTTTGCATATTATCATAGACAGCTTATTATAATGCAAAGTCTGGAAAAAGATCCTCTGTAAGACTTCTGGAAGTCACTGCTTTGGGTTTCTTTTGCAAAATTAACTCTTCCTGCATATAGAAACTTTTAAGTGACAACTGAACTCTGTTACATTTTTTTAGACTGATGAAAAAGTGTTCATAGTAAAGGAATTTCAGCGATTAGTAGTGGAGAATTCTGGGGTTTTTCCATTGATTACATTGTGTTGTCACTCATCAACAGAGTATACACACTCCGTTGAAACATTTTTTCACTTCACCCAGCAAATATCCAAGGAGAGTAAGACATTCAACCCCAGGACCAATACCTGATCCCAGTAGCAACCTCAGCATTTGGAACAAGCAGACATTTTTAAATAGGTCAAGTAGCTTCGCTTTCTTTTTGGTGGAAGGGATGACAGAGTGATTCCTGTTGTCCAGTATAAAGAGAATGTGATTGAATTGCAACAAATGCAGAGAAAATTGTTCAAAAAATGCAGAGAAAATTGTTCAAAGTCCAACGAGAAACAAACATTGTCTTATGATCCAAACAGCAAGATCTGTGTGCCCATTAGCCCTGTAGTGAGAATGAAAATTTCTGCAGGGTGTGCCATATTTGACAATTAATGCATCCTTATCAGTTCTATGCAGTAGTTGCACAGCTTCTCCCTACATGGTATGCCTCCTCCTCTGTAGAGAGAGAAAGAAGCCTGGGTCTTTAACATTGATCATCCTGAGCCAAAATACATTCCCAGATTTGCAAACTCTGTGTCTGTTCAGATACGAATCTAAACTTTGTGCCTGTGACTGTTGCTCAGTCATATGTGGGTGGTGTATGAAATATAAGCTCTTCAGAAGAAGGAAAAGAGAGACACAAAGACAGTCAGAGCCTGGGGAACAGCTGGTGGGAATGGAGTTTCACTTTCTGCCATGGAAACTGGGCAGCTAGAGAACACACCCTAAGCCCGAGAATGAAATATTAAAGAGCACTTACCTAGTCTTCAGTTTGGTGTGGGGCAGTAGGAGGGAATGCCTCATATTTGTGTTAGATGCCTCCCCGCATGTACTATTAATACTTTATTTGTTCCCTATTCTTTTCTGCAAGTAACGTATAATAGAAGAATTCAGCCTGTGTTGGGTGACACTTTTCATATGCATTACATGAGACTTAGTAAAGGAGAAAGATTTAAAGACTGTATGAGATGAAAAGACAAAAATGATACAATCATTAAATAAGGATGGTAGGACTCAAATCACAATACTCTTGAGTCTGGCAAGAGACCGTATTGTGGTAATATTTCAGATACCATTTTTAATAAAAAAGCATGAGAATATAATCCACAGCACAGCTTGTGCTTCACTGGTTGTGAGAAGAAATATGACTGTATGCCATGTACAAGTATATACTAAAAGTTAAAATTCACAGTTAATGATTTAATGCTTTTCATAACCTATGAAGAAATTAATAGAGATAACTGGAGGAGTGGAGTTTGAAAACAGGAGAGTGCTTGTCATGCTTGAATGCCCTGAATACACATTTTAGCTGCTGTGCTAAAAAGGTAATGCTGGTTTCCAAAACAGTCTGCAGATTGTTCAGAACTCAATAGTGGAGCCATCGTGGTCTGTGTGTTAAGAGAGGGCTAAGATTAATTTGAAAGAGGGTTTCCCATGTGCTTCAGTCTGTATGACTGAAAGTGGAAATAAAACCCAGTACCATAAGATTTAGTATGCTTCCTGTGCCTTGAATACTTATCAGAACATTCTCCACTCTCAAAAGTAACTATGGCCTTAGAGCAGATGACTTGATTCAGTTAAATACTTTATAAAAATGGTAGCTCTCAGAAAGTATTAAATATCTACATACGTATATCAAAGTCTTCCTTCAAAGCCCTGCCAAATGTGTGTGGTTTTTTTTTATTTTGACATGCTTTTGATTTCCTTATATTAATGTAAGAAGTTATATGAGTGATTGATTCAAGATTTGATATTTGTTATGAGAAAATGAAATCATTAGTTATGACTTATCCCGTCTTTGAGAAGGAAATGCTAAGGTTAATGTTAGGGCAGCAACTAAATCACATTTATCCATGTTTACTTTGGTGATATCTGCTATTTCTTCAAGAAACTTCAGTGGCTGTCAACCAACTAAAGACCCCTCCTAGACAGTACTAAACTCAGTTCAATTCCTGCAGATAGAAGGAATTGAGAGAAGGTTTGTGGCACCAGTCACCCAACAAAAGCCACCTTTTTTTCTGTTTTCAATTTCCTTAGTGGCGACACCATTTATTCCTCCGTAGCATATTCCTCCATAATTTTCTGCAGCCCTGTGCAAGGAGATCTGGAAATGTAAACCTGTATAAGTTTACTAGAAAACATGCTTTTACACCTGCCTCCAAAAATAATCCAGATTACAAAGTGAAGTGTAATTTCTGTGTGCATTTCTAACAGATTCATAATAGACTCCACATACAGAATCCAGGGTCATACTTATGGCTGTTTGCAGAGGGACCAATCTCACTTTCCAACCTTGAACTGACACGGAGATTTTCATTAATGACACTGCTACTTTTCTACTTTTGCTTTCAGTCAAATCTGTTGGTAAGATCTGCTTAAACTCTTCGTTCACCAAAGTTTTTTATTTTATCTTCAGTGAAAGGATGTGAGAAACTGTAGCTGAGGAAGTTACTGTGGGCTGTCGTAGAAGCATAGGCACCCTTATCGAGGTCTGTGATGGAGTAAGACAGTTTTGAACAGCACTGTTTGATGCCCTGAAATGCCGATTCTGGAACGGATAGGAGCTAAAAAGAAGACATGGTCTTAATAACCAGGGAGGAAAATGTGGTTTGAGACTTGAATCAATCTTCATGCTGGAAGTTGTTTGAAATATTTCCATTCACATGAATTAACTTATGTGAAAAAATGGATGTATAATATATACAACATCTAAACAAGCCATAGCTATTACAAGCAATAATGTTTTAAAAAGTGCAACTGAGAAATGTTTACCTTAAAGTACATTTAAAGATGCAGGAGACTGAGCAGTGAAGAATCCCATGGGTTAATTTGAGGAGATTGTCAACTCTTTTCTCACAAATGTTCCTTTCCAGTCCCTGCGCGGGTGTCCATGACAATCACTCTGTAACTTTAATGTAATTTATAAATAAAACATAACTCTGTGGAAGGCAGAAACTTCTATTTATTTCTTCTGGGTTTAGCCCATCTTTCAGCAGAGACTTCAAAGCACAGACAATTTTGTCATTACCAGGAAAGTTCTTTGCAGCATGAAAGACAAGCCTACTTTTTAGGTAGCTGTTCCAGCATATCAGCAACATTGTACTCAGAAGAGATTGTCCCAGCCTCTGTCTTCCTCATCTTTCTTTTCTATACATTAGCATTTATGGTGGTGGGGAACTAGTGTCATATTTTTTATTATATATGGCACATGCAGTTCAAGCTAAGGCTGTAAATGGTTACAATGCCTTTTTATGAGCCTGTATGTCCTTTAACTTAACCCTATGTTTATTAATGCCCAAGAAAGGAGAGTTAAGTGCACGTGTTGCCCAGCGTGCAGACATCAGCACAAAGACAATTATTTTCTCCAAACTGCAGGGTGCTTCTTCTACTCATAATCACCAAGAGTAACCTAAGCCATTATTTATGTTCACTACAGCAGTAAAATTGATTTACTCAAAAAGATTATATAAACTAATCTTGCTTTAAGATTCAGAGCTTCTAAATGAAGCCTACACTTTGTTAATTTAAACCCCAGGTTTAAACACGCAAAATACCTAGTTTACTCTTACCAGTATCTTGTGCTTATAAAGGATAAATTAGCAAGCACGACTTGTTTTTAAGGATCTCTAACTAGTGTTATCCTTATAGTGTATTCCATAGCTGTCCTGTTTTTCCCAGGCCAAATTCTTTATTCTTCTCTTAGTGCCAGCTCTTGTTGGTGCTCAGCTGTGCTCTATTAGTTCCTGCAGGTTACAAATGACATCCCAGCTGATTCCAGCAAGTCTTGCAGGACCTTGTTTGCCTGCTTGTCTGCCTGCTTCTGTGTGTGTGTGTGTGTGTATGTCTTCACCTCCAAAGCACATTAGTGTAATGCTTACACAATAATGTGCGGGATTTATGTGAAGTAAAAGTCATTTACTTCTATTGGTAGCCTGATTGCATGTTGCTGATCTACTATGACAAGGTTCAAAACAAATAAGGCTCTACAAACTTCAGACGCTCAGGTTGCATTTCAAGCACAGGCTGCACCTCCTGTTGCTATGTGACTCCTGTAGAGGTGTTTCCTGTGCTCCGAAGGTAAGCACAGTTGAGGATCAGCATCTTGCTTCAGCCTTTTGTCATGAGTACAAGTCACTTCACTGCTTGCTGAGATGACATTTCAAGTTACTTTCTGTTTTTTCAGCTAAGTGTGGCTCTTTTATGATCTGGCATGTGAGATGTGTACACAAAGATGCAGTCTTCAGAAAGGTTGGTTTCTAATTGTACTGGGACAGGCAGATACCATGTGAAATCAGAGGGGGGGGTGCATCTTTCAGGCTCACATGTCAGACCCTCAGCAAAACTGTGGTGACTAATTACTTTCAGCACATGCCCTGTGCCTGATTGAGCCTTTGTAAGATGAATAGTGTACATGACTGTTAAAAAGGCTATGAAACAGTACAATTGCTGTGGAATTAATTCTGAAGAATAATGCACGTGTTGTTACTAATGAAATTAAACCATCGGCAGTGAATAAACTACTCTTTTCCTGTGTTTCTCCATGTTGTGAGGTCAGTCAGTGTGAAGCCCTCACCACAGTTCTTTTCAAGGTTTCTAATGCTTGGTTGTTTGGATCTGGTTGTATTTTTAATGCCCTTCAAAAAGTCCTGTATAACCCTAACCTCTCCTACATGTACTGGCAGAAATTTCATTCCCTTTTAACTGGGATAGGCTAGTTCAAGAAGATGCACAGGGAGGGAGGAAGAATCTCCCTTCGCTCTCGAAGAGCCAAAGAAGATAGCTTTCTTTCGGTGGTCTTTGGGGTGAGAAAGAGTTTTACCATCCTGGCAGACCTTAGTAGAGGGACATAGAAATACAGAGGTCCAGCTCAACTCCCAGTGAGCGGTGGAGAGCCGTCATGGCTTCAGTCTTGGCACACTGTAGGAGTCTGCTGCTTACCTTCCCTGTGACCCTTATACTTGAGGTTTCTGAAAAGGCTGCCTAGATGTTCAGTGGGGAAGCCACCTAGACATCTATAAGAAAATATAATTTTCTTTTCCCCTTTTTATAAAAAAACCCTGTGGTTACCCTGGACTTTTTGTACTTTATCACGATTGAATAATGCATAGAGTGGCCAAAGAAGGGAGAAGGTGGGTCTCTCTCAGAGCAGCCTCTAAAGCAGGTGTATGGTTCTCATTTATTGCTCATGCAAAGGGCTTTCTGGACGGTGAGGCACTGCAGTGGGTTGCTAGCTGGCAGCTCTCTCATTTGTTGTTCTCATTCCTTAGCTGTGTGAGTTTGGGGTCTTTTTTTTTTTAACTCCTCCTCCCATCTGGCATCTCCTAATTATTTTCTATTACTAATCACTTCTACAGGAAACAGACTGGACTGTTGAATTAAGGGCCCTATAAAAGGATAATTTTGTTATTTACAAGTTTCTTACCTCACTTAGACTTTATAATGTGACACTGTATAGCTGGTGATAATCACCCTGGACTATGATTGTGTCCAATCTCATAAACTGGGCAGAGTCAGGTCTGGTCAGTAGTAGAATATGAGAGGCCCAAGGAAAAGCTGGGGCTGTGGGAAGTAGCACATTTGGCTGTGAACTAATATCTGCCATGTCTTGTGTTTTATACCTTTTGCAGCAATGTGTAGCCTGTTCAAACCCGGGCTGAGCTTGACTACTAGGGATTTTCTCTGCTTATCCTCTCTCTATTCAGATAAACTCCTTTCCTTACTGTTTGCTCTGTCTCCATGTGTGTGTTTCCAGATGGGAGCAGGGCAAGTGTTTTACATTGGTCAGTGTTTATATGCTCACAAGTACAAATACATGTCTTTTGGCTTCTGTACAAATATGGAAGGAATGTGGAGCTGTGGCGGTCTGGTGTGTCACCCCCCATCCAGTTAGAGAATCCCCTGATAGGCAGGCACATCTGCTCCACTAATAATTGCCCATTCATAAGTGGTTGCCAAATCCTTAAGACCCATGAGGAGTGAAATGCTTGTTTTAGAAGTGGTAGCAGAAAGAGAAGTAGTTAGGGGTGCCTAAATGAAGTATTAGACTGTGTTAATAGAAAAGAACAACCATTTATCCTGTGGTGAATGCCACAGAAGCTGATCTGTTCTAGCCCTTGTTTCTTTCCTTTTAATCTTTCACTAGAAAAAAGATATTTTCAGCTAAAACTTCTCATGCTTAATTTTAGTCTCCAGCTGAATGTTTTCTGACTTTGAATAAAGTAAGGAAAGCAGTTTTGTTACTAAGCTCAATAAACTACTTGCTCCTATTATTTCAAACCTGTCACACTTGTCATCAGTGAAGACAGCAACTCTTGACAGTTTTGCAAAGTCTTCCTTTGATCATTAACTTTTAGAACATTAAACTTTTTCATATTTAACCTTTTTTCTGCATGGCATCAGCAGTTAGAAACAGTCTTGCTTCTGGCATTTACTGTTCCTACAGTCCTCATGTTTAAGCAAGATAAGAATCACCATGATGAAAAATCTGGTTCTCAGTTGGCGAACAGTTGTTGCTCTAATCTTCATCATTTTGATACTGATATTCCTCACTTCCTTACAACTTCCAAGATAACTACAGGATGATGTGTTTTTAACAGTGAAGTTCATATTATAATGCACTTTGATTATATTGCTGTTCAGTGGGGATTATTATTGCATTTTCTTAGAGTTTAAGCAGTTTGACATAGGTTGCCTAAGGAACATTAAAACTAGTATCACAGAGTGTAATGTCCTCTATCAAGCCTTAGTCATATGTGTATGTCATTTAATACATTTTTCATGTTTTCCAATTTGTGAATTATATTAGTAGCACTTAGTGGCAAGCAGCTTTTGCCCTTCCTGAGAGAGGATTGGAGGAATTCCGTGAAAATTTTAAACAGCATGTTCCCAATTTCCATTTTGCATGTAATGGTGAAATATTTTAAAAGCTCTCTATCATGTATCAAATAGTTTATTTGTAGAAGATTTCTGATGGTTTTACATTGCTGAAAAAGTCTTGAAACCATTTCCCAGCATTAATATGGTAGTGAATTACATTTGTATTCAGGCATTTCTGCAAATTGGCTGATGATTAGAGCAGCGATGTGTTTAATGCAAATGCACAAAAATTGCAAAAAGTATTCTGTGTTGTTATGTTTCACAGAATTTCAAGTGTTCAGTCTCCTAAGTGACAGCTTCTCATTCCCTCCAGCTTCCATCCAAATCCTGGCTAGCATTCGTCGCAGTGCTGCAGCTGGGTGCCTGGGAGCTTCCAGCCACCTCTGCCACACTGAAGTTTGCAAGGCAGACTCACTGCTCAGCAAGCTGATTGTGCTGAGAGCTTACTGGGTATTTTTTTTTATGGGCCTTATGGGTAATTCTCATGGGCTATTTTTATTGTTGAAAAGTCAAACAACCTTGGTGTTAGAAATCTTATAAGCAGTGTCATTTAAAGTCCTGGTTGGCAGTGGCAGCACAAATGAAAAATTGCCCTGTAAGATGAGACGAAAAGCATGCTAAGAAAGGAAGAAGCCAGTGTGCTGGTTTAACATTTTGTTCATTTCCAATGAATTTAAGCAATGGAAATATAACCCAAACTTAGTCTTTTAGCTTTGATGTGACCTATACGCACAATAAAAGCTGCTGTTCAAAAATCACACATATCTGAAATTCCAAATGTACTGATTGGGACCCAGAACTAGTGTATTTCAACTGAAAATAGGTATCAACTAAATATTATAGTGTAAGAAACCACTGACTTGCTGGAGGGGGCAGGGAAATAAAATCCCCCACAGTCTGTCCTGTGTAACAGAGGTTTTATAACCTCTGCACATGCCAATACTTCTCCCTCAAAAGGTAATTATTCTGCATAGCCCAAATTTATGATGGGGAGTTGCATTGCCAGGCCAATTTTGAATCATTCAAAATCATTCCATTTTCAAATCAAGTTGCTGTTTAAATTTGTTTCACAGGTGCTGTGTTTGACCATTTGAGATGATGGTTTCTTGGGTGCCTGTCTCAAGAATTTTTAACAGTCATAGCTTTCTGTAGGGAAATGGAATGTTTGCTGCCCTTACATGAAAATTTTCATGACACAGGCATTTTAAAATGTCAATTAGGAAACTGATGGAATAAATAGGAAAGATGAACCATATGTGAGGAAGGAGATAGGAAAAAATTGGAACAGCAGTTAACAGAAGTAAAACGAACCTTTTCTGAGAATGTGATCAGGGATTAGAAGATTTTATGGGTGGAAATAAACTGATAATTTGTTAATAACCAGTAATTTGACTTTGGGAGCAGAGTATAATTCCACTGCCAGATCCACTCTGGTTTTATTCATTGCAGGTTTCAAAGCGGTCTTGATTTAAATAGAGATTTATGCAAGGATAGTGGGAGCCCACATGAGACTCATGTGAAGGATGAGCCCACCTCATGTCTCCAAGTCTGGCTAATTGCATTGTATAAAATGAATAGACCGTTCCCCACAGCACTGGGGCAGCTCTGCCCATGGACACACATGGACCTAGAAAACTGGTAATTAGGGTCTATGAGGAGTGCTGGTGGGCACTGGGGGTTACCCGTATTGTAATTGTTCTGCAATGAGGTGGTCCACAATCAGGCTTCCACAGTTATAAATTTTGCAAGAATGTTGTATATATCCATGTGACAACTCTAATATTCCTGCAGGTTAAAAATTGTTTTCATCTTGACTCATGGGTTCGAACCAAGTGATAACTGAGGAAGAATTAGGAGACTTTGCATTCTTAGTCTTATTTGTGCTAAATAAGTATGATTAGGGACTGAAGGTATGTTTAAGAAAGAAACTGTGACAGCACATGTATCGTAGCAACCTAGCTTATTCAGGAAGAAATGGATGGATTCAAAATAGAGGATATGCCAAAGGAGCAGGTGTAGTCTGAAATACAAAGTGTTTAGAAATTAATGAGCTGCAGTTTTCAATTATAACATACATTGAATTACTCTAAATTGAATTACCATGTAGAACAAAAAAGGCTAATATGAGATGCATTAGACTGCCAGACAAGACTAATGTGAAATTAGTATTATACATCAGGTAAGAAAATATTAATGAGACATAAAAAGAAATTTCCATACCACTTGCCCACATTATACTGGTAGCCAAAGCTTCTATTCTGCAAGGAATAAATTAAAAAAACCCTAACAAATACAATAATAGAAAGACCATGTGGATTACATGGTTTTCATTATCTCTAAGTGTGTACATTTTCAGTTACAAAAAGATACAGAGTTTGTAAAAACTGCTTTTATCAATATGATTCTTAACATCATAAAGGAATAAATAATAATAAGGAATAAAATCGTAAAGGGAGTGGTGTAACTTATTTCCTCTACAAAGGGTACAGTTAAACTTTTTGATGTGCCTTCTCCTTTTATATTTATTTTTCCTTTTATTTTAGGAAATCTGTATAATAGTATGGGTCATATGAGGAATAAATTATCACCAGTCCCTTGTGGTTTCAGAAGATTAGTCTTAACAGCCTGCTTTCTCTTAGGATATTTTAATGTAGTATATCAGCAAAAAAGAGCATTTGCCAAAAGAATGGCATTCATGCAGCTGCCAATTTGCATTACATTTTGACTGTTATCACTACTACAGAGCACATGGCATTTATAAATTGCTTTTAAGGCCTTTTTAGAATACAGTCTGCCTTGACATGTCACGAGTCAAGAGGCTTTTGCTGGAGTGACCCCTCACTGCAGTGAACATCAGTTGTGCCTCAGTCACAGCAGCACAGCTCTCTGCAGGCAAGGAGACATACCACAGGAAAAGGGATGGGAAGGAACTACAATGCTGTTAGCTGAAATAGAAAATGCTGACTCAATGGGAGCAGGATGAAGAAGCTGCTGAGGAACAGATTCTGTGTTGGCTGACCAGTGCGAGCGTTCCTCCCTTAGGCAGAGCTCCTTGTTTCATCAACTCCTCTTCCCAAAGGTCTCATAGCTGCAAGACCAATCTCTCTAGCCCCAGTCTAGTGGTGCATAATAGAGTAATAATTAACAAACTACTTGAGTAGTCCTCCCAGTCTCTCTGCTACTGCCTTTCCCAGTACCTGGCACAGGCATATGCTTTAACTGTTTTAACTTACTGTTTAGCTCACCACCTCCATGGCCCAGGCTTCTGGCAGGAAGGTAGGAGGATAGGATGGGCCAAAACTATGAAGGATGAGAGGGAGGATGGAAAGGATGGAAAGCAAAACTGTAAAGGACAGTCTTCATCTGAAGGATTTACTTGAGACAAATTCCAGTGTTTAATGGTGCTTCTCTTCTTGTTCATGAATCATCTTGAATACTTTGCCTGGGGAACAATGATGCTGCCAGCCACCTGAGGCAGGAAGGTGGTTCTTCTGTACTCTACCACTTCTCGGTCCCCTTCTGTACTTTCCAAGTTTGGCTGCAGTTGGCCCCCTTTTAATGCAATTTGTTTTCCCAGTGAAAGAATAGGATTGTGGTAGGAAGCTGCTGCAAAGCAAGGAGACAATTGCTGAGGCTGATGCCTCAGCTTGAACTTGTGGTCATGGGGAACTGCTTTTCTCACCACAGTCACAGTTAGGAGTGAAAAGAGCTCATTTCTGAGCTTTCTGGGTAACTTTTATTTTATTATTTGATTGGCATCTGCTGCCTCAGTGTCACACAGCTTGGTAGCAGCTCCGCTTTTGTCAAGCAGTCACATCCTGCCTCTTGCAAGCAGGCTGGTAGTCTTTGTCCTTAAGGAAAGGGCTGGAGTAGTTGGTTATTTTAACAGAGGCAGCTGGAGCCATGGTGGCATCTTGCATTGGTGTCTACAGGGAAGAGCCCTGTGGCTTTGGCTGGCTCAGGACAAGGCAGGAGCCCTGGGAAGGGGGCAGGATTGCACTTTCTCATCCAGAACACAACCCCGTTGGGAGCAGAAGCATATTGTTATTTATACAGCATAAAGGAGGTTGTAGCTATAGCTTATAAAAGACAGCTTAGCACTGTTATTGATTGCAACATCCACGGCCCTACCTGTGCACATTCTCACGTGCCCATGTACACCTCTGAGTGGGATTTGTATCTCTGGAGTGTGGAGGAAATCCCTGGAGTTACCCACCTCTGTCAGTATACACAGTGGGACAGGTGCTGACCTCCCTGAAAACTAAATGGCTTGATACTAGCAAAGTCCTCAAGAACTAGACCAAAACCAGAACTTCTTAGTTGGGGGTAATGGGAAATTTTTATTTTATTTTTGCCATGGCTAGATCCATAGTTTTACACCAAAATAGCCCACTCCGTGAGGAAAAGATGGGTTGTATTTTCCACTGAAAAGCATCTTGCTTTTGTGCCACTATCCAGAACAGTTAGTGTTCTTTGGTTTTGTTTTTCCAGTTGCTGAAGGAGAGGAATAGTCACAGGGGTGCTTCTTGCCAGTGTGCAGTTTTGAATGGTCATTTCCAAAGGTCCATATCGGTAACTGCTGGGAGCAAATCTACAACCCATCATGCCACCAGGAACAAAATAAACCAGCTGACCCAGATCCCAGTCAACTGCATTGGCAGTAGGTTATAGGACTAAAGCTACAGGAAACTTTTCTGTTGGCTTCCCTTGAGATCTCTCTGCTTTTTTTATGAGTGTGCTCCCTTGTTATGAAAACATGGTAAGCACACCAGTGTGAATGTATGACCTTCCCGAATAATGCCAATACATTTTTATTGTATTGCACAATACAGTACTGAATGAACGCACTGTTGATGCAGTAATTTCTAGGAGCAATATCGGGCAACACTTTTTCCATAATTTTAACTAAACTAAATTTATTTTTGTATTTGACAGCCATACTTTAAATCAAGACAACATTTTGGCTGAATTTGTTTAATTAAATTTTCAATTAAAACATTTTAAAAGCTTCTTTTAAAATTCTATACATAAAAATGTTCATTACTTCCTGTAGAAATCATATACACTTAGATAAAAAATACAAATAGCCATTTGTTTACATTTTGCAAGAAGTATTTCACTGGAGGGAGTATGGGAAGGTCTGATTTCATTAGAAGTCAGTCCATTTGGAAAATTTTGTTATAAACCCCAGAATTTTTCTCAGCAGTAAGTTTTCATCGTTTAACCATGTCTTAAACCCCAACTCCCCTGTGGGTAACTGTGGACTGAAAGTGCTGTTCTGTATTGCCTAAGGATTCCATTACACTTTGAGCACTGTGGGAGCCTGATGGTGTCCATGTGCCAGGTAAATGTGGCTGTGCTGGAATGGCAGCAAGAGAAATCCAGCCCTGATGGTCCTTCCCAGCTTCTGAGATGTCAACTTTCAGGCTAACTCTTCTTTAAATAACATTCCTACAATCTGCTCATGCCACGTGTCTGTGGGCAGAGGCTGTGCCTGGCATTAGCATGGCTACAAGTGAAGAAAATGAATTGAAAGCAGCCTATCACCACTTTTATTTAAGAAGTAACATTTTAGGCTCCCCTTTCCCCCTTGGAACAATCCTATGAAAGATATGACTGGGAAAATTATATTTAGCATGGAACAAGCTTCCTCTAAGAACAGCATTGAGGAAATTGGGCTCAGTTTCACAATCTGACTGATTAGCTTTTGAAAATCATGTACTGAGCCCATAAAATATGCTCATAAAGTGTTCAGACAAGGAAGGATTTTCTGAGCACATGCATTTGGCTAAGTTAGCTATATAGTGAAACTGAATACTGCAAAATGTACAGTGGCTTGCTGCATAGCAAACCAAATGTCTTGTTTCTTGATGTTTGTACAATAGGACATCTTCTTTGATGTTTTTTAAAAATGCATACAATATAACTGCTGGCTAATATTATTATTAAAATACATTCCTTAGAGGGAAGTGATCATATTATATATAAAGTCTGAAACAATAAAGGCATATTTAGTCATAACAACATGAAAATACCATATGAGAATGAAAAGCCTGCTGTGTACTGTGCATACATTCCCGAGACTGAAGAAAACATGATAATGTGTTTGAGAGCAGAGCCAGGTGCTCATGAAGCTAAATACTCCATTGTATTGGAAAGGCACACAGCCTTCAGGAGGCCTCATCCACTCTAATCTGGTTATTTTAGGACTTGTGAGCTTAACCTGACTTGAATTTTTCTGGTTTGGTTTGGTTTGGTGGTGGTTTGGGTTTTTTCCTGGAGAAATTTTAGTTTATTACTCAACAAATGGGAGTGCATCGATTTCCCTTTTTAGAAAGATAATTTGTACGATGTTGACTGAATTGTGTGACTAGATTAAACTTCCATAATGTGTCTTTCAGAGAGTGACTAATTGGAATTTACTGCAAGTCGGGGATGACTCTTAAATCAATTCTGCGGAGGCTTTATAATAAGACTTACTGATTGGGAGATTAGTACCAGAAAATACGTATACATTATGGGACATAGGGACAGCTAAGGAAAGTGGAGTCTCAGTAGAATCTAAACTGAACCACTCTTACAGTTGAATTTTTATAACAAATGAGAACATTTGAAATAGCAGGTTACAGTATTTTATTTCCTTTTTTCCCCCCCTTCTGTTCATATGTACAGTGTAGAACCTCTAAGCAGATGTCTTCGTTTAAAGTCTGTTGTGTTGCTGGGTTTGGTTTTTTAGTGCTCAAGTCACTAAAATGTACAGGACTGAGAGGCTGCTCCAGTTGTGTGTTCTGCTGACATGTTGCTTGGCTATTGCTTCCAGTCGTTCCATTTTCAGTTCACCTCAATCCCATGAAACACATCCTGAAATTAAATTTAAGAATGACAGCCCTGCAATTTCCTTCCTCCTGAAGTCTGCACAGCATATTGCTCCCTACACATGTAACAATTGCAAGTGTCTGTCACAAACAATTAATAAAAAAATAAAATGAAGACTTAGAAAAGTGAAAGGGAGATAACTTTCCTCCCTGGATTTCTACCTCATTTTCATCCAATGTGTAGCAGGCAGTGTCTGATAATTGTGCCCACTAAAGTAAAATTCAGGCAGAGCAAGTTATAAAGATAACTTTTTGGAAAATGAAAGGGCCCTGGAGAGGAGGTTTTGCTGGCAGGTGGGAGTGCAGGAGTCACTGGTGGAGAGCAGGCGTTGAATCAAAAGCCAGCCAAGGGTATAAGAGCAGGATCTGCAGGCAATAGAGACAGCACAGAGCACCCAGAACAGGAGAGTGTCTCAGCAGATGAGAGCTTCCTGCAGGATTTGAGTGGAAGCCCCAAGTCCGTGACTTCACTTGTTTGGTGTCGGGATGATGACTCATATCTGCAGTGATTAGGGCTACCTGAGGACAGTAGCATATTCTCTCTTAGTTTATCACAGACTGATAAGTTAAAGATCTGGGCCTGCCTGATGACCCAAACTGTGGTCAGGAATGTGTGTGCAACAGAAATTTCATTCTTCGTTTTGGTTTTCGAAAGAAGGGAGTTGGTCTGGGTTAAGAAGAGCACTACCTTGCAAAACCAAACTCCCAAAGTTAGGCAATTGCAGAAGAATGAGCATACAAATAAAAAAAATATGTCATCTGAAAGCAGTTTTATAAATTTTAATTATAACACTACTTTATCCTGGGGAAACCTATTTAAGAAATATATAGCAAATATGTATTTTTTATAATGTTTCGGTTGCTAGCTTTATGGCTTTAACTCACCAAATATAAGAAAGACATTAAGCTTTTAGAGAATGTCCAAAGGAGGGCAATGGGGATGGTGAAGGGCTGTGAGGGGAAGCTGTATGAGGAGTGGCTGAGGGCACTTGGTCCCTTCAGCCTGGAGAAGAGGAGACTGAGGGGAGACCTCATTGCAGTTACAACTTCCTCATGAAGGGCAGAGGAAGGGCAGGCACTGATTTCTTCTCTGTGGTGACCAGTGACAGGACCCCAGGGAATGGCCTGAAATTGTGTCAGGGGAGGTTTAGGTTGGATACTAGAAAAAGGTTCTTCCCCCAGAGGGTGGTTGGGTAGTGGAACAGGCTCCCCAGGGAAGTGGTCACAGCACCAAGCCTGACAGAGTTCAACAGGCATTTGGATGATACTCTCAGGCACATGGTGTGACTCTTGGGGATGGTCCTGTGCAGGGCTAGCTGTTGGACTTGATGATCCTTGTGGGTCCCTTCCAACTCAGCATATCTTGTGATTCTGTGAATTTTCTTTTAATCTAGGTTTCTGGTGTACACAGCTGTAGTGCATATAGCACAGGTGAATGTGTGTAAGTGTAGCTGAGCCCAATATTCCTTTATTTGTAAACAGCAGGAAATGCTTTGCACTGAACAATGGGAAGCTGATTTATGTAAAACCAATAAGCAGTCTGAGTTAGATTACTGTAACACAAAGCAGTGTTAAAATTAAAATTCATAATCGTATAACTACTTTCCAGATTATAACGCATTTTCATTATTACAACCATGAGATAGGACATTTCCCTGTTGGGTAGTTTCACTTACCTTTTTATTGGCATTCTTAAATTTAATTTTCCAGGATCCAGTGATCTGTTTCTACTAGCATGACTCTTAAGTGCCATTCAAAATAACTCACTTCTTCAGAATTAGGAAAAGGGATGCTGACAATTAAGGAGTAAATATGTCAGAAAACAGGGATGTGCTTTACCAATGATTGAGACGAAAGTTCAGCATGCTTTGTCTTGCTTCTTAGGTGGAATTGTACCAAATAGTAAGGGCTGATTCTAAGTTGAAAGTCACTAGGTTATTTATTTCCAACAAATTCAATTTTCAAAGAGCTTATTTCCCAATATGAAGTTTTGTTGATGTATTTTTTTCCTGTTAAAAAAATAAGACCAATTTTGAGTTCCAAGGAAAAACTAATGAAATGTTTCTAGAATTCACAATTTTCTTCCTAAGCCTGTTGTCACTTAAAATTGTTTGGAGATGATGACTCCTCTGGCACATGTGTGGGTTCATTCACCTTGTTCTCTATAAGGACTTTCACCTGACATAGTTCTTGGAAATGAAACTGAAGTGACTAGCTAGGAGGAAAGAATGAGCTCAAAAGCCTGCCTGCTTCTTCCTCCCCTGAATCCCTATTCTCACACTTCATGTTGATGAAATGATCGGGTTTTGTCATCTCTTACTCCTCTCCTCAGTCTTCCTGATCTCCTGTAAACATGGAGTGTTAAATTTGCAAGGATGCGCAGAAAAAGGCCAGAGGAGCATTTATTCACCTGCAGCAGAAAGGAGTGGTTAAAAGCAAGACAGGCAGATTGGGGTAGTCACTGGAAAAGTATTTCTCAGTAGGATGGATCAACCAGCCCCCATCTGTATTTATACTGGGAATTGAGTCAGGTACTCCCAAGACCACTAATGCCTGACAGCTTTAGCCTGTATAATCTGTAGCCAGTGTTTCAATTATTAGTTATTAATTTGTATTGCAGATTAGTGTTTGGTGATGCACCAGCCTTGATCCTTAATCTCTGCCCCCTGACCCTATGCTGAAACCCAGCAGCGTTTTAGAACCTGTAGAGAAGGTACCGGTACCCATGCAGGGGATCAGAAGATGAGCTCCAAAGAGCACTCCTCTCAGCTGTATTGGCAGGGCTGAGCTAAACTGTAACACTGTGATCCGGCTGCAAAGCACACACCAATTACACCCAGAAGCCTGTGACAAACTGTGCTTGTCTTTGGGTACTGACTCAGGAGAGATAAAAATACCTTTGCTGCAGAAGAGAGAGCGCTTGCAGTGCTGCAGCCTGTGTCAGGGGGAGGCAGGGCTGCACTCTGGCTGCACAGGCAGGCTGTGTGCGAGGAGAGCTTCCCTGGCACCCTGAAAGTAAGGATGGTGGCCAGCCCGCGGTGTAAAGCCTTGCTCCAGTGAGCCGGGTCAAGGGTCCATTGTTGCCGTCTCCGACAAAGACCGTTCACTCATGCTTGGAGAGCACATCACTCCCATTTGAAGGAGCCGAGTGGCCGTCGTGGTGTCCCCTCCCTGCTGTCAATGCGCACCTGCAAGGGCCCCCGAGCCGGGCTGCCCTGCTTAGCAGCTCCGGGTGGGTATGACACGGTCTGCCCTGGTCCTTTGCGAGCCCCTTCATCTTCGCTCCTATGGCAACAAGTTCAAGGCTTTAGTGGTTGTGTGAAATACTGTTTCCTTTAGTTTGCCTGAGGGCTAGCCAGGACCCGACTGCCCTGGGTACGTTTCATCCTTCGTTGCATCTGGCCAAACTTCAGGTTTCGGTCTATTGGAGACTGTGGTCATTCACCACCTGTTAAGTATCCGTAAATTCCTAGAGAGGCACCACCTGCGGTTCGGGGTGCGGGTCTTTGATGGGTGGAGTTGTGCAGTGAACTTTGTGTGGCATTTGTGTTCACATCCAACCATAATATGAGACTTGGAAGCCCCATTTTATACGAAAATAATTGAAAAATGTAATTTCAGGGGTAGGGTGGCGAGCGTCAGCGGTCACGTTAACCTCTCTCACAGGCCGTGTCCCTCGGTAGGCTCGGGGGGAGCCGCTTCCAGCGGAGCCCCCCGGGGCTGCTGGTCCCTGCCGGTCCCTGCCCTGGCTCCCTCCGCACCCGCCAAGGGGCAGGGGTGCCATTCTGCGGCGGTGCGTGGCTCATCCCGCGGGGCCGAGATCCGCGCCGCCCCGGGGCGGTGCCGGTGCCGCTCCCGATCCCGATCCCGNGCCAGCGCGACCTGCTGCTCGCCGCGCTGGGCATGAAACTGGGAGCGCGGAAGTCCTCCGCGACCATCTGGCAACCTCTGAAACTCTTTGCTTATTCGCAGCTGACGTCGCTTGTCCGAAGAGCAACTCTGAAAGAAAATGAGCATGTTCCGAAATACGAGAAGGTTCATAATTTCAAGGTAAGAAATTTTCCTACTTAACTTCTTTTTCGGGCACCGGGACTGTTATAGCTTGGGTGTTTTAAAATGGGGCCGGTGTTGCAAGGAAATCATATGTATGCAGACTGTGACTTTCTAGGAACTTAAAAGCTGCAATTAAACCTCATTGCCGGTTAAATCGATTAGGTATCTTTAGAACATACGAGCAGAAGAACGAGGATTTTGTTCTTGTCTACTTGTGTGCATGTGTTTGTTTCAATAATATTTGCTTTATCTAGTTTAT
The DNA here is from genome assembly GCA_013396655.1 of Campylorhamphus procurvoides. NCBI lineage: Eukaryota > Metazoa > Chordata > Aves > Passeriformes > Dendrocolaptidae > Campylorhamphus > Campylorhamphus procurvoides. The sequence goes on from WBMV01007376.1 coordinate 483,355, forward strand.
CTCCTTTATTTAGAATCTGTTTATACCGAGAGATGCTAAAGCTGAAGGAAACTGGCAAAGTTTTCTTTCAATCCAAACGAACGTACTTCGGTTTTACTTATGATGCTGAAAAATCTCCTAGAGATCTGTGGTTAGATGATTAAACTGATCTTACCTCAATTTGTTCATGGTAAATAGCTTTGGAGGTAAGAAGTGTGTTCTACTGCATCTGGATCGGGCAGATGGTCTGCATCTCCCTTAGTTTCTGGCTTTTCTCCTGTGTCAATGAATTGAGCATGTTGATAACATCATGGCTTATACCATGGGGCTATTGAAACTGCTGGCATGGGCAACTACCTTGTGTTTTAATAAAATTTACTTAGTCTTCTATGTAGTTTCTAATATTGTTTTAAATAAACAATACTCTTTGGTAAGAGAGATACATGTCAGTATATATAACATGCATATTTTATGTCTGTATCAGTAATAAGTGTCCAGTAAGAATTTAGTAATTTAACCTTCTGGCGGTCAAATGCATTTGGTGATAGGCAGTTTTAATTGTAAGACTAAGGAAATTGATGCTATACTGGATTCCTGTAGATGACGGTACAAACTTCCTATATAGTATCTGAAGCCCAAATTTTATCTGTAGTGTAAAAAAAAAAAGCTTTAGATTTTATTTATTTTATTTTTTTCTTAGGGAAGATTGTTAATATGATACAGGCATCTGATGCCATAAGGACGGGTTAAATGTCTCCTGTTTTCAGAGGAGAGGCATGCAGAGGCATGTGTGAATGTGCACATGCATGCACATATGTAAATTTACATATCCTCCATATGATTTTATTTAAACCACTTTCTGGTTTTTGAGTTCAGATAATCACAAAAATTGGAAACTTTTTGTTATCAGGATGTTTTGTTTGATTTGAGTTCTTCCATAAAACACAAATTTGAAACCCATGTACAAAATGATATGTGAGAAGTGTTTAGTATGAACGCTTGACATAAAATAATCCTGGCTGTCAGTTAAATGCAGAGCATTTCTCTGCAGGCTCCTGAGGTGTCCTAAAGATGTGTAATGTCATGCAACTCTCATTTGTTCTCAGAGTTTGAACATAATTCTTGTAGATGGCAGCAGATAGTGATTTTCCATGTACTACAGTCTATGTAGGATAATACGTGTTTAATTTTGTGCACATCTGTATTCCCTAGTTGCTTTTCTTTAACAGCCTGAGACACATCTGTTTTGAAATTAATCCGATAACCTGATTTTCATTCATTTGGGTTTGTTTGTTTGTTTTTCTTCTAAAAATTGTTTATGGAAAGTTTGGAAGCTGTGAGTTTTCCAGTCTTTTTCAAAAACAGACTGTAGGTCTCATAGCTACAGCATAAACTTTCCACGCAGATTTGTTTTCTTCATGATAGTTGTACTGTAGTTCCTCTATATGTACAGTTGTCAGAAAAAATATACCTTGAGAAGTAACTCTTTTCTCAAGTCAGTGGAATGGAGTCACCTTACACAGATAAATTTTTGCTATAAAAAATTAGAAGAGGATGAGCCCCTTACCACCTTAAGGGGTTTGCTGCAATGAACCTACCTTCTGAAGAAATGCTGCTGGTGTTCATGAACTCTAAATATGGCCACTCTCCCATTAAAAACAAAAAATAAGCTCATAGTAATTACTGTGTTACTGATCCAAAATGAATGGCCATCATTAGCTCATGTGCTTCTCTCCATCATTCCTTGCATCTGTCAAATTTTTCTCTCACATGTATACATTTCATCATTTAAAATGTCCGTACAAGTCTCCTAGGTTGCCTGCCAAGGAGCAAATGTGCCACCCATGTGGGAGGAAAGGACATGTCAGGCTCAGAGTCTTCAACTTAGACTTTTGAAACAAAACAAGAAAAAACAGCCCAGAAACAAAATAAATTTATCTAGTTCAGCTAACCAGCAGTGACTGCTGTCCCCAGAGGCTCCATGGCAAACAGGGCTCCTGCTGCTTTGTACCTCTGCAGCTAATCTGCTTTTCATTTTGCAGGCACAAGGCAACAGATGGGGACCCCTAACCCTTTCCCAGCTCCTTCTTTGATAAGTCACATCACTAGTTACAGAAATGAAGGGGTCTCAGAAATCCTTTTATACTGAAAATGCTGTAGCATCCTGGCAGAGGGGGGAGAAGTGGAGAATCATTACTGCACCAGAAGCACTGTTGTCTTGGAGAAGGGAAGATGACAGCAGCAGGCACTCCAAAGGCAGGCTGGGGTTAGCAAACATCTGAGGGACTTGGCCACAGGCTGGGAGACTTCAATTCCCCGTGCACCTCCTGTCTCTGGGGGGTGGTGGGTAGGTGGGGACACAGGTGGAGTTTGAACACTTAGGCCCTGTTGCCTGCAGCAAAGCTCAGGTAGAGGAACATGTTGGCAGAGCAGCAGTGTAGTGATGGTCATCATAGGAGTGCAGATACCTAGGGGAGGGGTGAACATGAAAGCTGCTTTTAAATCATCAAGAGGTCTCCTGAATAAATCCATTAACCTATGTTTCGCTCCAAGGGTTGTTTGAAAGAAGAATGTAAAGACAGTTTTGCTAGGAGTGCTGATACAGCTGGGGTTTTGAGAGGTTTTAATCTTATTTAAATCTTCTGGAATGTGAGTTGTCTTCCGCCTGAAGGGAGCAGGCTGACTAGCAGAGGTGACAGGCAGCTCTGTGGGCAGAGCTGGTTGGTAATGATCTCCAGCTCTGTAATACTCTCCTGACTGCAGAGGTCTGGTCTCTCCTGAGGACATCTCTGCAAATACAGGGTGGCTGAATTCTCTTAAATTGATCTCCATAAGTAAAGAAAAGGATGATGATTTATAAATGTCAGTTCTGACTACATTTTTATTGCCTGTACCTCAGGATGAGAACTAGATATTAAAAATATTTTTAAGCATATTTGTGCCTTTTTAATTTAAAAAAATAAATTAACATTTCTGTGTTCTCCTCTATAAATCTGATATAAAAGATTCCTTTTCTATTAATGCAAATACATCAGCTAAAAGAGATTTGCATTGTTTGACACAGCAATTTTTTTAGCTCTAATTGAATAATGGGACTTGAAGGTGAGCTAGGACTGTGAGTGTGACTTGATGGAGTCTGTCTATTTGCATATTTGATTACTTTTGCTTTCCCTCCATTTAATCTACTTTTCTGAAATCCAGCGCACAGAATGAGATCTCTTGTAAAATGAATCATTAGGCCAAATCAGGACAGTCACTTCACCATCCTCAAAATTTCAGCCACCCCCCCCAGTCTCTCACAGAAAGGCTTTTTCTTTCTTTCTGTAAGTTTCTTACCCACTGTGGGGAATAATTTTCCCCACACTCTCTAGTACAAACATATCTATATGGATACGTGTGTGCTCCTTCTTCCACTCAACGTAGATGAACAAGAGCATCTTCTGTTTAGAAGCTCTGGGAGACTTGCGGTGTGCTCTTTGAAGTGTTGAAGGAGCGTAGCTGTAGCCAGTTGTGTTACTTTCTTACAAGAAGAAGTTTTATCATAGGGGGAAGTTTTGTAACAGAAGAGTTACAGAGTTCTGTAACTTCACAGAAGTGCACAGAAAAGATTCATACCTAATCATTCCCAGAAATTTATTCTATACCTCAACCCAATAAGAATGCTTTTTACTGTCCCTAGTGAATCTCATATTTGTTTATCTTGTCCCCAAAAGACAGTAACTGTGATAGCTTGTAAATTAAAATCAGATTCCTTAACCTGGCTGATATCTAGTCTATTCAATAACTTTAAGGGTAAGAAGCAACTGGGCACTTCTGGGCAGGCAGGTGAAAGAAGAGCTTCAGGCAACAGCAGGAGCCACAAATTTGAGGGGGAAAGGGGCCTGTGGCAAGGTGGCAAGTGGATTGAAATGTTCAAGGTTGGTTACTGAGAGAAGGACTTAGTGGAGCTCTGAGTTGGGATGTGTCAAGTGGGCTCTAGGCCAAAAGACTTATATAGCAGGGTAATCCAAGTTGGATTTAAGGTTTTCTCCATCTTCTCTCTCTGGTGAGGCAGTTTATTAGGGTATTGAACACACAGGATTCCCCTTGCTCAGTCCTCTGCACTTTCCCACTCTGCATCTCCTCATCTCTCCATCTCCCCTCTACATCCCATAGTTTTTTCTGATAAAACAGAAGATACACCTGCTGAGGTACCTTCTGCCCTGAGTCCATCGCTACCTGACATGGAATATCTTCTGTACTTCCTTGCCACCTGGTGCTATGCTTTGGACTTGGGCACTGACCTTTCTCCTTTGCCTGCTGTTTAGTGGGGTTGGAGAAAACAGTAAAACTATGATAAAAGATTGTTAATGGTATGGAAGGCAGTCATGGAAGAGGAGCATTAGCTGGAAGTTGTGGGATGATAGCTTAAAAGGAAGAGGAAAGTGTAAATTTGAGATTAACAGCAAGAAATTCCCTGAGTAGGGAAACTTGTTAGTCAGTGCAGTAACCTCCTCATCACTTAGCAAATATAAAATAAGCCTGGACAAAACACCTTAAAGGTCTTCACTCTCTTTCAGCTTTTGTGACTCATGGGCCCTGGGGAATTTTTAGCTCCCTTGACTGGTTACAGGTATTCTTTCAGACATCTCTGGCTCCTGATAACTTGAGCCATTAGAGCACCCTTCAGGTGTTTTCTAACTGCTTGTGGTGCAAGGCACAAACCCACTCTTCTGCCTAGATTATTGCTATGGTGCTTCACTGAAGCCAGAAGGTACCTGTGCCTGTCATAGCTGGACTGAAATCTGTGTTTCCTTGCATCTTTTTCCATAGGATGTTGTTTCATCTCTCTCTTGAGCTTCAGGAAATAGATATGTCTCCAGAAGACTATTTTTTGCTATGCTTTTGTGCAGTACTTGGTACAGTCATGCTGTTTCCTAGTCACTATCTTAGTAACGCCTGACGGCAGTCAATTAATTCTAGTAAGTGACAGTTTCAGGTTGCTGCTTGCTGAATTGGTGAACATTCAGAACATAATTCCCTTTCAAGCCAACACTTCTTCCAGAGAGGAGAGATGTTTTTCCATGGTTGCTTAAACTAAGTCAGTCGACATGCTGATGAGCCTTGCTTGTTGAGATTCCTTATCTCCCTCCTCGACTGAGGCAACATCCTGGCTTTCTCTTCAAGAAAAGACTGAATGGGAGTTCCAGGGCAGGGACAACTTGCTTTTCCAGAAGTAACTAGAGAACCTAGCCTGAAATATGCACAAGAAATGAGGGCTTGGGTGAGGATCAGTCCCTACTGCAAAGACTTTGCTAGCATAGATAGACTCAAGCATTGCTTTAATGGAGAGACTGCTGATTCTAACAAGAGTTACTCTGCCATTGAAACCTGTAATGCTTTCTTGAAACACATAAGCCACCCTGGCCCAGATTTTACCAGTGCAATTGCATCTGTGCTAGATGCTTTGCTAGTTAAAAGGTCATAGCAAATCGCTTCCATGCCACATCTTATTCTAACAAGAGCTGCTCAGCAGAGCCATGTCTAAACACTGGGAAACTGGGAGATGGAAAATGCAGAAGTGCTGCAAAAGGACCGGAAACTATAAAAGTATTACTATATTAAGCACAGACATTTTTCTGTGACTTTTAACATGAACTTGTTTCTATTTCTGATGTTCTGAAAACTGGGGCAGATGCCGATTTGGGGTAAATTGATCTAGTTCCACTCAAAAGAGGATGCTGGGGTTTTTATTAGGAACAGACCTGGCACTGAACATATTTTCAAAACATTTTTAATTGAGCCACTGCACTCAAATAAATATTCAGAGAGAGAGCTGGGTGCCTCTAGCAGGTCCCTGGGGAGAGTTGCTGTGCGTTCTCACAGATAAGAAAATCTCGGGAAATTTGATGTTTCTATTCGATTCCTAGTACTTGAGGGGAAAAAAAATTGTTCAAAGGCAGGGAAAATATCTGGAGAATATAACTGGAGAAAAACTTGCACGAAACTTCTGGGAAGACCTCATCAGCTTCATGTTGTTTCTTCTGATAGTGTATTATAAGACAGTTCAAGCCAGAAAAGCTTTTAGGTGTTGGTGGATTTTAGTCTCCTAGGCTATTTATTTAATGTTGCTTTTACTTTTTTACTTCTTTTTGAAAAGCCAGACTTTTTCCAGAGCAGATTCCAAACAGCACAGTATTACTTAACCCTTACTGGTTTCCTAGTGCTAGTCCCTGAATTCAGGCTTTGCCTTTGTTAAAAAATAATGAGAGAAAGAGAGAAATAAAGCCTTTTTTCTAAATCCTCAATTTATTTTAGCCATAATTTCTTCCCACCACATCAATAGTTTTATTAGTCCCCAGGTGTGGATTCTGTGAGTCTTCCACGTGCACAGCCCGAACCCAGAGCAGTTCATTTCTTTGGTGAAGCTAGGAAGGGCTGTGCTGGGGAGGACTGGGACTTTGCCTCTGGAAGCTCATAGTGCATGTTATGTTCTCTCATCATGAACAGCTTTTCCTCCAAATTAGCCTTAGCATCATTGCAAAAGCATTTATTTAGGAATCTCTCAGGGATTTATGTTCTATCGACATCATTGCATGTATTATATTCACATCATTACATATGGCATATATGGTATTTATATATATACAACTTTAATTCAAAGAATTTTATTCAATTTTTACCTCTAGTTTCAGAATGTTTTGTGTGGGCACATGCATCAAGTAACTTGGAGCTGGAATAAAATGCAAAATGTTCCAGTTTCCAGATATCGATTTAAAGAAAATCTGCTATTCCATTCTGAAAGAACAGTGGCCATTTTCATTCAATTTTCAAGCAAAAAAGACAACAACCCGCTATTCTTGTGTTCCACTTTGGCTCTCGTAGGGCACAATCTAACCTCAGTTTCCAGTTGTTCCCATCTCTGCTGACACACTCAGTGCAAACCAGAAAGTAAACAAGACATGACAGCGCTTCTGGCTCCGAGTGGGAGAGGACCTGGAGGGAGGTTGGCCTGCTCCACATCCGTGTCAGTGCCCACTGGCGATAATGATGCTATTTATACTCCACTTTCTGACAGCATCTCTCCTCTCAAGAGCTGCTGGACAAAGGCATTGGGGCGGTCCCAGGCTGGCTCCCCATTGTTAACACCCCAGCTGGGCTAGGCAAAGTCAGCTCTAGTTTTGGAAAAGGGATGTTCCAGTGGTCTCCATTACATTCATTTCTGTTACATCTTTGCATGAAAGCAATTATCTTGCAGATACAGCTCTGCTGTGTGGGTTGTCATGGCTGTCTTTTCGCATCTTAGATTACTCAGCAGCAGCAATATTTTCCTCACAGGAGAAATATTGTGTGCTGGAATATTCGGAGTGCTTGAGACCTTTGTTTTAGAGGCTCTATCTAATCCTCATAATATATAAAAGGATTAAATCGAAGCATTACCCAAACTGATGGTTGAGTTGATTGCCTTTCTCACTCATATCTCCTCTGTACCCTTCATATCCCGGCAACCTCTGTCTGGACCAGGGATGGATGAAAAGGACATACCTATTGGATGCCAGCATGGTTGTGCTCAGTGCCTGATAGAATCAACTGTGACAGGGAAGACAGACATTAATAATGCAGGCTGAGTTCATCGTTTTAACTGAGATTTACAGTGTCTCCCATATCCAATTAAAAGCTTGGTGGAGTCACAAGCAGCAGAATTCAGTTGGTAGAATTGCAAATCAGCTAGGACTCCTGAACTGACAGCCTCCATCAGCAGTGTCCCATTATCTTTGGGAATTTGTTTGAAAGACAGTATAGCCAGCAGAACTGTACCATTGGGGCACTATGTGGTGCAAATGCTGGGTGTGTGCCATGTATTCAGTCCCTGATCTGCTTGTTCTCCTCTCTGAACACCAAAAAGGCATTGCCTAGTGTAGGACTCTGGTAGCCCGGGAGGGTAGATCAGCAATATTTTTTTCCATCCTTTTTCAGGTTGATGTATTTCATCCCAACACAAATAGTAATGCCTAGGGTTTCCGAACCCTGTTACTCTCACGAGCAGTTCAGTGTGGAGGGCTGTGAGAGAGGTCCTGGTGGAGCAAGCATTCAGGGAGACCATGGCAGCAGCCTCTCGACAAAGGAAGGCTTTTTTGTATATTGTATATTGTCACAAACACTTCTGTTTTCTGTGCTCAGTGTTGATTTTCCATAACCATAGTTTTTCAAATCCAGCCCTGCTTTCTTCTCATCAGTGGCTTTGCTAAATCTCTGCCGATTCACTGTCTTCTCTCAGGTCACATTTGCACAGCCCTTTGCTGATATTTCCTCTTCTCTTTCTCCCTGCCTTGACAAGTGATATAATGTTAAGTCTCCCAGTTAAGAGCACAAATTATTTGCTGGCTCATTCTTGGTGTTTGGATAGAAATCAAGAGTAACTGAATAACAGTCTAGGAAAAACAAAAAAATGTGAAAAATAAGTGGAGTTAGGAGATGCTTGGGTAGCTAATTTCAACAGTGACTTTTATAGAGCCTGAGGAGTAATGGTGAGAGATCTTCTTGAGGAGCTTATGGTATAATCTGTTGTCAGAGCTACTGGATCGTTTTTTTATTTGATTCTCTTAAAAATTTGTCTTTTCTGAGAAATATTTTAATGAAATACTAAACAAAAATAAGGGAAATTCTATAATATGTATTAATCACAGGGGTTAAGCTATTTTTACCCTGTGTATAAGAAAATATCTTTCAAGTCTAAGCAAAAAAAATGTTCTTCTACATAGATGACAGTAGTTAAATGTTTATTATACCTTGCTGATATTGCAGGAGAGTTCAGAATAGAAATGCCTAGGTGTAAACCCCGTGTGAGGCTTTCCTCTTACCTCCGACTTACAGGACAGCTTAGTAATAGTATTTTATCCAGTTTTTGAAGCAGGTATTTTCCTTTCTAATTAACTAAACTTTTCTTTTAAATTTATTTTTCCCCCAGAATTTTACAAATTAAGATTAAAACCAGTTTAACTTACTCTCCCACTCACTCATTTTCCAGATTCTTAAAAAAAATCACTCCCATTTGAAGCCTTATGGAAAGAGAGAGAAGAGGATTTTTGGGTGGGAGTGAGAATGGTAGGACTGGGAGCTATAAAGCCACAGTTGGCAATCCTGCTCTCTCACATTTTATAAGACAGTGAAATCTGCATATGGCAGATGCTCTTTTTATAAGGGGAAAGAAACCCCTTGTAATTCAAGTCAGGATCTCTGGGACTCTGCTGGGTGTGTTTTTAGAAAAATTTCTGGAAAGCATCTTTAAGTTTTGAAAGTAAGTAAGTTGCTTGGCAGGTTTCTAGAATGGGGAATTAAATATAAAAATCAGAATGCTGTAATACACAGTGTCATGTAATAAATGCAATATTGTTTGCAGGTGCTGGCTCTTGAACTAGCAAAGGGATGCTAAGGTGTTTCTCTTCAGCGTGTTGCCAGGCCCCACTCTCCAGGATGAACTATGATTAGAGGCTGTTCTGACCTCAGAAGATGAATTTTTCAGTATTTTCTGGCATCACTTACTGTGTCTGATTTAACTCCCAGAGATGGTGTGCATTCAGACCAGTGTAGGGTTAGCTCTCCAGTTCCACTCATGATAGTGTGAAGATTGATGCTCTGGCACCACTGAGCTCTGGGAAAAGACAGCATTGCTTAGAAACCCCTAAAGAGGCTTCAGAGCTGATCTTGCAGGGTTTTGTACACCAGGGGTGGAAGGACATTATGACCTTTGGGCCTCCTACTTAATATTGCCAGAGAACCTCCCCATGGCATGTCAGATAAAGGACGAAGCAAGGTAGAGCATTATGGGACACAGAAAAACCTAACCTCATCTTTTAATCTGTTTTGAGTTTGCAATCAGAATACTGGATAAGAATGAGTGATTTGGAAGGGGCAGCATAAAGCAGAGCAGGCTCTGGATAAATCTTCTAACTGATGATATGGAAAGGCATTTTGGTACTTGGATGAAGCCTGGCTGCACGGGCTGAGAGAACAGTGCTAATGATGCTGAAACAACGGTCCTGAAGGGCAAAGTTAATGCTGGTCTTCTGAAGGATGACCTGTACGTGCAGTCTTGGTAGGGAAGAGGAAAGTCTGCATTGTCCTTGTAATTTTTACGTTGATGATGAGTCATGTCAACTCTTCTGAGGGGTGATCTGAGAGCCAGGGTGATGTCAGGGGATCTGGCTGTGGTAGAAAGGTAATTTTTTCTTTGTTTCTAGGTGGATCATACCTTTGCAACAGGGGGATTACAAAGTCAGTGTTTTATTAGACAGTTAGAATTAGACACATAAGGGAAACCACACTCATAAAAAAAAGTTCACAATAATAAAAATGGAGGCAAAAGGTTGGAGAGACAGATTTAGGATGTGACAGATGTTGCAAAAGAGTTCCTAAGGAGAGTCAGTGGAAGTGGAGACATGCAAACCATGGTGGGGAGCAAGATGCCAAGGAGAAAGAATGTTCACTGCTAAAGCAGTCAGTTAGAGATTGGACATCTGAGGTTTCGTATCAGTGCTAGAGATGGCTCTGGAGAGGCCAAGTTAGGACCCCAGCACTTAAGGATAGCATTAGAAATGCTTCACCAAATAGCACGTTTGGTGAATTTGATTAATTGAAATCAGCAATCAGAGAGGCACAGGGTGGGATAGTGTCATTCTTTTTATTTAGAAAAAAATATTAATGTGTCAGAATTTGTTCTTGTTCTGTCTGAAGAAAGAAGTTAAAATGTCATCGTTTCAAGGAACAAGACAAAATTCCCCCTCCTTTGCAAGCAGAGATACTAAAAACAAAATTAAAAAAACCCTTATAAGACTGAGAAGTGTTCTGACAAAAAATTATTGTCCAGACCTTTGAAATGTTATTTTTTGTTTCAATTTTCTTCAACAGAATTGTTGAGAAATGTTTTAAATAAATGGGTTTTGGGGGGAATGTTCCTTTTATCCGTCCCCCCAAAAAAAGATGGTGACTGAAATGAGGCTCTTTTTTTTGCTTTGGGAAAGCTCTGCTAGTCCTGCAGGCATTAAAGCACAGTGTTTTGCTTGAGGATATTATGTTCTTACTCTGGGAAGGGAACACTGCCAACAACCTGGATAAAAACCACAAGGCTGAGGAAGAAAGCCAAGAGGATGTGGGTAGTGCAGGTGGGTAACTGAGAGAAAGGTGTGAAAAATCTCTTTGTGGTGAGAGGAAAAAAGAAAATAGAGATTACAGCTGCCGACAGTCTTGTCATCCTTTGCTTTGTAGAAGTCAGCTGGAGCTACAGGGAGCAGAGGGCTGGTGGAGCACATGGCACCTTCAGAAGGCCTGGGAGTGGATGTGGAGGCAGCAGGCAGGGCTGGGAGGAGGCAGCCTCTGTCTCACCTTGCACCATTACTCTTCCCTAGAGGCAGTCGGAAGCCCAGCTTAGCACAGACGTGCGTGTGCATTCCTTGGTGAATTCACAAGTAACTTTCCAGCCTGTCACAGCAGTCTACCTTACTGCCACTCTGGGGACAGCAAATGCACAGGAGGCTGCAGACCTTCAGAACTGAAATGAGGTCTGAATTGCAGGGCACTGCTCTGGGTTGTCACTTGGTAGGGGCAAATATCAGCTGGGATCCAGCTGCCTCTTACATCAGTGGGTGGAGGACCTTTGCCTCCTCAATCAGGCCACTTCACCTTTCAGTATGTATAATCAGAGCCCTTGCAGATGTTGGGAACAAGCATTTTCACCAGTTCCATCTCTCCTCTGTTCCACAGTGATCCAACTGGGCAGCACATGTGCGTGAGGTTACTGCCTGCTCTGATACCCACTCAGGAACCGAGCAACTTAAGCCTAAAGCATTTTTACTACATTTCACTGCAAATTTTATGTCTTTATGATCATCAGTTACTGATTCCTTTTGTCAGCCTGTCTATTCTAAATAGCAGCTCCAAGCTTTTTACATTGGCTAAGGAGGTAATGATTTTCTCTGTAAAGAATCCTGTGGCTTCCTTCAGCAGGAACTTTATCAGAATAAAATCAGAAGCAGTTAATGGTGGCTGCAGGATTTGTAACAAGCACGTGAGCCAGGAATTAAAGCAGCATCAGGTTTTTTTCCTTCTTTAGCTTTGAATTTTTTTCTGGTTCAATGGATTCTTTTTTTCCATTTTAGATTTTCAATATGTAGCATTAGTTTGAAGAGAATTAATTTCCTTTAGGAGTTATTCTGAACTGGAAAGTCTCTAAGTGCATTTGCAGTATTTCTGTGTAGCATTGGTATTTTTGCCTGGCAGGACTCCCTCCACTCAAGGTGAAATCTTGCAGCCCCCTACGCATTTCACACAGTACCTTATGGAGGGGAGGCACAGCAGAAGATGTTTTAAATTGAGAGGTGAACTCTTGCATGGTTGCTGCAAAAGCCTTACCTTGTGGCTAAAATCTTGCCCAGACAGAGAGCTGCTTAGAGGTGGAAGGAGGGCTGTACCCTGCCATTGCTTCGCTGCCCTACGTGGTCTTGGAGTAGACCACCACAGACCTAGTTCTGCTGCTCTGGATGGTTTGGGATGGAGAATCCCTGCTTTCCACTGGTCTGCAAGAGTCTTGGTTGTTAAATCTTTCTTAGTTCCTTTCTTCCTTCCCTCCAGTGATGAAGAGAAACTTGCAACAACTGCATGTGGTGCCTTCAAAGAATTCTGCCTTGTTTAGACACATTGATACTGATGTCTGTGAAATAATTGGGTCATTTCCTGTAATTTTTCTTTCTGCTACTGTCTTCCAGGTGCACACGTTCAGGGGCCCGCACTGGTGTGAATACTGTGCCAACTTCATGTGGGGCCTCATTGCTCAGGGAGTAAAATGTGCAGGTAACAGTCATTCAGTCTTCTTTTCCTAGGACAATCTTCATGTTGTACCTATGTAATGTGCTGCCTGCTCCCCATAACACCGTGGGGCAAGGGTCCAATCAGGCCCCTGTTAAATGGAAGAAGGAAGTGTGTCCACTGCTGTTGATGATTTCAGCTACCTGTTTCAGTAACTCACTGGAATGATGCAAAGCACCTCTCAAAAGCTCACAGAGAGGAAATGATAATCATCATTATGGGGTTTTCTTCTTCTACCCTTTTAGAATGGAAGGTGAAATAGGTAGATGCAGAGTTAGCTTTATTTTTTTATATATATCATTCTATGTACTGGTAGGTGTGAGAATGTCACTGAGGATCCTGATATTTCAGGTTGCTGCTGTGAAACAGACATTCACGTTAATTTTAAATATAAACCAGCGGACTCCCACCCTGCCATAGACCCTAAGTCTTGTCTCCTACTTGCAAACTGAAAGGAAAGTAAGAAAAGGGATGGTAAATAAGGGATGATGAATAAGGGATGCCTGCTGAAATGTTACATAAACATTCAGGTGCTGGTGCATGGGTGTCACTGCAGGCATTTCTGGGATAAAACCGCTCTGAAGGAGAACAGTTTACAATTTTATTGATAAGATTCTTCTGAAAAGAAAGGATAGTCAGCTTTTTTCAAAGAAAAAAAGGATCAAAGTGATCAAAATAGTTTACTGTATTTAAAAAGTATTTTATGATATTCTAGCATGCAACTGTATTTATAAAAATGGTGCAAAGAGATGTTGATGTATGAAGACCTGCATACGTTGCCCTGGAAACTGAATTTTCAAGCTAATTTAAGAAAATCTGCTCTGTCTAAGGCTTTCTGATGTCTTGTCTCAAGCAAATAAGAAGGCTTTTTATCACAGAACTGCAAAATAATGTCAAATTTAAAATACTTTCTAGTCCTATAAGATTGAAATATTTTTTAAATTCTTCACCCGTAATTATTTAAATATAATATTTTGTTATTATCAATAGGCTCTGCACTGTCCAGGAGTGAGTGCAGCTCTGTTTTAAGACATGATTATGTAAAAATGGCATTCCTTTCTTAGTATTTTCCCTCTACTAAGAATATAGGTCTGCAGCCATATCTTTCACTTGTGAATGAAGATTGTTAGTACTTTTTACTGGTGTTGATTTTACACAGGGTACACATTGCTAGAAGAGAAAGGGGAAGCTTAATTTTGGTTTTGAACTGTTTTCTAATTAGTATCTTTTTGATGACACATGAGTCAATAAGTGTGCCATCTTCCTTCCTTGCCTCAGACTCATCAGTGTGGGCATTAAGGAGAGATATCAGATTTTTCAGATTGATACTAGGTAACTTTGATCCAGAAAAACAAAAAAACACCAAACAGTATGAAGCCTTGCAATGCTGCCTGACACTGTGGTATTAATACTATTGCTTTTACAATCAAACCCAAAGTGCTTATGATTTTGTACTGCATTTTTGGCATTTGGTTTTTTTTTTAACTGAAGTAGAGCTGATTTTCTGGATTTATGCAGGTTTTCTGAATTATGGGTTTCCAAAAGCTTTCAAAGTCTGCTTTTCTTTCCTCTTTGTAAGGGTGGTAATCAGTACTGCATGTGTCCTTTTTTCTCCTTGCAATGTAGAGGAACATATGTGTATTAGATGACTTCATAGGTTCAGAAACTATAATTAGGGCTCTCTGTCTTGTGTGAAGGTTCATGTCACTGTTGGTAGCTTCCAGTAATTTCTATGATCTTATTGATGTTTTAAAATCACATGTTGTATGACCACACTTGCTGAAGTGTCAGCAAGGTGCTGGGGCAGGGCGGGGCTGAGGCTTTTGGAGCCATGGCCAAGGTCGTTGAGCACAGCTGGATGAGCTGCTGGTGTGCAGCATCCTGAGCTGGGGTGCGAGGAGGGGCTGCAGTGGCGAGGCTGCCGAGCAGCGCTGCCCCAGCCCGGCAGGTCTGGGTGCTGCTGTGTGTCCTGTGTGGCTCACTCGTGTTTGAGGAGCAGGGCAGTCAGGCTTTCCCAAGGGCACAGGGATCCACCTGGCTTGTCCTCCCCTCACCGCAAGGCTGGCTTTGAGCCACTGGCCATCCTCAGCACTAGCTTCCCAGGGGCTTCCCAGAGGACTTTATTCTCATATATTTCATAGAAATCAGCAGCCGGGCAGAGAAGAGGGACTCTGGGCAGAGCACCACAGGGGTGAAGATGGCAGGACAGGTTCAGCAGTTCCCCACTCTACCTTGTCTGTGCCTCACCCCCAGCAGTGTCTGCCTATTCCTGCCAGCTGAGACTGTGCAGACCAAAGAGCCAAAGACTGTACAGACCTGTGCACTTCAGGGGGTCGTCAGAGGTGCACAGACACACAGCGCCTGTGTAACCACTGTTAATGTGCTGGCGTGGAAGAGCTCAGGCTTGAGTGCTGTGAGTAGGGCTGAGTTTATGTGGTCCTACAGTACTTTAAAAAAAAAGAAAAAAAAGTAATCATTTTGCTTCTGAACTGAGCTATTTTAACATGGAGACAGTGAGGCACAGTAAACCAGGAGCCATACAAGGCCATTGCTTTTCAGAGTGGGTTTGTACTCAAAAAAAATTACAGCTTTTATCAGGGCAGAGCCCACTGGCATTCAGATGGGGTTCAGTGCCTCTCTGGGGGAATCCACGAAATCTGTTCAGTGGTCTGTACAGTCATTTTATTGAAAGTACCTAGGAGCAAAACTGTATGGATCATATGTAATTTTATACTTTTTAAAGCATTTGCTTTTTATAGCAAACAGTTGCATATCTCAAAAGAACTCTATCTGCTGTACAGAAGTGATAAGTTTAACAAGTAGAAATGGATTACTGCATGGGCTACTCTCGACCATTTTAAATCCTTTTCTCTGCAGAAGCACAAAAACATTCAAGATCAGTGTGAGACAGTCCAAGACTGGACAACAAAGATAAATGTCACCCATTTAAGAAAGGAGGAGGAGACAGAGGAAAAAACAGAGCTTATTTCTAATGGTCAATAGTTTGTTACACAAACCAAACCAATCCTTTGAAAAATAATAAACCAGAACTAAACATTTGTAACAGTACACATGCCATAGCAACCAGCAAGGATACCTTAGCAACTTCAGCTTGTTTCATGCTTTGTTCCAGTCCAGCATGACTGAATGTGTCCCTCTCTGTCTTGGCAGAGTGCATTCAGTATCTTGTCGGGTACAGTCCTGTATGATTAACATACAGGAAGGTGGATTCTCCTTATCCTTTTTTTTCAAGTTGTGTGGCAGACAGGGGAGGAGGACAACATCTTTTCCTTCCATAAGGACAGGTTGTAAACATAGGCACCACATTGGATAGCTGGTGGATGGTTATTAGTTAAGTAAGATGTTGGCTGTTATTTGGACTACAAGGGTTTGAGAATTCTGTGGGATCCTGTAGGAAATTAATTGCTGGACATAGTATGTGGTCTGCTGAAGGTGTATCTAGCAGAACAGGAATAGTTTGTTTTTCCTTAAATGTCATTCTCTTAAATTTGATCTTTATTTCATCAACTTCTTTGAAGACAGATTTGCTTCCTTAGAGTGAATAAGCTGAAATAAGCCTCTGCCCTACTGCCTTAGAGGGCTGTACTTTCAACTTTTGCATCCAAGCCACAGGCCCTTAAATATTTTGTGAGCAGAAGGCTCACGTGTATGCAAGGAACCTGCATTTGGCATGCTCCATCTCTAGTGTGCTTTCCTGCAGGCTTCTGCTATAAGTAAAAATTACTGAAGTATTTGAAATTATAATGTCACCACCTTCTGTAAATATTGAAGCTCAGTAGAAGCTAATGAAGACATAAGAGTTTACCCCAGCACAAAATCCAATGCATGAAGTTAGGATAATGTATTCTTAATGATATTCCTACTATGTAAGGCCCTCCTGTGCTCACAGGGCTCATCCCATTGCCCACAATGTGTTCAGAAAAGAAACTCTAACAGTATTTAAAGAAAATTTGCAGATATGCACCAAGGGGTTCATTCCATGCATGATACAAGCATGTAACATCCAGTAGCATTAACAGAGAATAGTGTGTGTTCTCAGAGACTAGAGGGTTAATGGTGCTGCTATTGTACTGCCCAAGTGGACTGGTACACAAGCAGCTTAGTAGACTTGTTAAGCTGCTGCATGTGTCCAGCCCATCAGAACTCTCTTAAGTCCTTCTTCTGTACCCTCTTGCTTGTTGTTCTTAATGAAAAAGCAATTTAATCAGAAGACTTCCTTTTTTTTTAACAAGCTGGCTACAAAGCATTAATGAGCTTATCTTACAGATAATTTTATTTAAATCTATTTCACTGGATGCTTTTGGTGGTGTTTTGGGCTGCTCCCTCTAACACCAGGCAGCACAATCCTCTGAGGCTGTACATGAAGCACCATTTCTGCTGCCTGCACAGATTTGCTCTAGACCATCTCAGCCTACCACCCATGTAGCCCTTGCCTATTTTTTGCTTTCCTTAGAGCTGGTAACTTCTTTTGGAAGAACGGATCGAAATAAAACTTGCAGCAGAACTATCAGTGTGTGGGCAACCAACTGCCACTGGCTGAGTCCAAGCAATATTGCTGCCAGCCCTGACCACCGTAAGCCCTCTGAGTTAAAATTAAATGTTAAAGTACAGTCTCAAAGCAGGATTGTTTTGTGAATGATTTCTTAAGTGTTTAATTTCCTTCTCCAGCAATTGAAAGATGTACAACTGCCCCATTTCCTTTGCTGTTTTGTTTTGCCTTGCTATGAAATCGTTTGTGTTGGACAGCCCTGTGTTGCTCCATTGGTGTGTAAGAATGAAGGAGAGAACAAAGGAGCCTGTCCATCCTCAGGCACTGGTTGTGTAGTCAGAGTGCTCATGTGTTTAGTGCCTGGAGGAATGGCTGATGCACTTGTGATTAAGTCAGCAAAGGGACAGGCAGGGTGTGCTCATTGCATTGCCCACTCCCATGGTATTTTGCATGCCTTGGTCACGAGAAGTTCCCATTCTGCCCACACTTGTGCCCTAAAAACACATCTCTGCTCCCTCTGAGATGTGCACCCAGATTCTGCTGGTTGTAGAATGCAGGGCACAGACAGTCAGACCAATATAGGCCCAAAAAGCAAAGCAAAGCCACAGAGGTCAGGGCTGTGGGAAGGGCATGTTTGGAGAACAGTCCCTGCCCACCCCTGGCAGGTGGTGATGCTGTTGGACATGTGAGCCACCTGACAGGCTGTTCCACCAGCTCGGGATCTGGTGGTGTTCCTGCGGGGAATGAGCTCCAGAATTTTAAAATGCTAATCAGACAGCAGAGCCTTGCTTCAGAGCTGTTCCCATGGGGAAGCTATTCTGGAGCTATATATTCTTGAAACTGTAAGTCCTAAAAGCAGCTTTATCTTCAAACCCACACAGACCTGGAAACCTTGAGCAAGCCAGCGGCCCATCAGGGGAGCTGTCGAGGTAGGCAGGTGTCATGGCAGGAAGCCAGGGAAGTTCTTGAACAAACTGACTCTGACCTTTCAAGACTTCCATAAGATCAGACCATTGTCAGCAAATGTGGACAGCTTTTGGAAGCACAGGCATTATGTATTCTTTTGATTTAAGGGCGAATTGCCTGGTTTGATGGGCTTTTTTTTCTTTTTGTTACATAAGCTCTGATTTTTCTGTACTTTTAGGTTATTTTGTTGCCAAGTAACTAGCTGCCTTCCAGAAATTCCTTTCTTAGAATAATGTACCCTGTAGTGTATGATAGAGTGATGTGCATGAAAGCAGGTTTTAGGGAGCTGTTTGGAAGTAACTTTTGCCATGAGGCTGCTTATGAAGTGGCTTAAGACTCTGGTGGGACCAAGGTTGCTTCCAGATGTGCATCATACGTTAACAAATAGCACATATTTGAGGCAGTGTGGCAGCCCCAGTGTGGCCACCCAGGTTGCAACAGCTCTGCCAAGGAGGAGGAAAAGGGCAGACCCTCACAGCACCCCACTACATTGTGCTTGGAAGCACAAAGTGCAGCACGTGGGGCTGGTGGGGTTAGCCACGTTCACTTGCTTGTTCGAACACTGCATGCCATGAAAACATTGCTTCCTCCAGTACAGAAAACAGCGTTAAATTATTAAAGCAAAGCTGCTAGCTCATGAGCGATGTATGAGAGCAAATTCATTTCTAACCTGTTCTCCCTTGCAAAAGTAATGATGCCAATACTTTGTGCTTGTGTTGAGCCCATTGTCTTCATTGTCAGCTCACCAAATGTGAGTGTGTTACCCTGTCTGGTGGGTACTGCAGTGGACCAGCCCAAGGCAACAAGCAGTGCCAGCACCCCAGCTCCACGCTTCCACCCTCCTACACTTATCACAAACCTCTGAAGAGTCCTTCAGAACTTTTTGCAGATAATACAAATCTGCCTTTTAGCTCTTAAAGCTGCTCTTCAGCTGTGATAGAATGCATCCATTTTCTTTGGGGTAATTCAGAAATATAATTAGAGTGATGTATGTAGCATACAGTATCATTCTGATGGAGCATGATCAGCGGCCATGTTAGCTACTAAATCATAAAGCAAAGGAAACCTAAAACTGACTGAAGTCAAATCAACGGTACAACAAAAAGTGACAGCTAAGTATATTATAGTCTCTGCAAATATTTATAATGTGTGCTCATGGGGCAGTATTAACTTACATATATCTTTTGGCTCTGCTTATGCATTAATATGAACGTGTTATTTGTTCTTTCAGCCCAGTGGACTAACATCAGTATTAGCTGTTTCTAAAACATCACCAAACCTTTTTCTAGGCATCATATGAAGCTATTGTTAGGCTGGTTGTAAATGTAATACCTCTCCTAGAAGTAATGTCACTGCCCACCTGAACTCCTAGATCAATATGCTATTAAAGCCATGGCAGCTTATCACAGACTTTTAAACCTGTCATCTAGAATTACTTTCTCCCCACCCCCCTTAAATTTCCAAACTTCCTATAACCTCTTGAATTTATGACTGCATTGGTTTTGGTCACATGTGGTGTATTTGAAAGTTGATCACAGTTTGATAAGACTGTAAAAAGGAATAGTAAAAGTGACTTAAAATTTTAGTTTTGAGAAATCATCTCTGTATGAGGTGAAATTCTCATTAACCCAAGTCAGCAGAAGTTTTACTATTGACCTGCAAGGGCTCATGACTGCTCTTTTGCATCTGTCCTATATTATTATAGGATTTACCAGCAGACACAGTGCTTTAGGGGGATTTTTCCGTAGCTCCTCACCAAGTTACATACCCAGCCAACTCGTAAATGCTGATGAACTTCTGTGAGAAATGGATAAGGCTCCTGGTTACTCTAGATCCGGAGTAAAACTGCTGACATCAGTTCAGCTATCCTGGATTTATTTTGACATAATGAAAAGTAAATAGACCTTGAGTTTGGAATCAAATTAATCCTTTTGATCTTAATGAACCCAGCCAATTCATGGTGCTCATGGAACAAGGCAAGCAGTCCTAAGACATCACCATGTTTCAGCATGCAGAGAAATTCAGGACTTGGCTGTCTTGGTCCTTCCTAGTTTATTCTAAAATAATGGGTTTTGAACCTTTCAAAGCATCTGCAATGAGAACAGAGGACATTAGTACTAACAAGTAAGCTGAGTATAGTTACGTACAAAACTGGCAAATTTCCAATGTTCTGTGAAGGGTAGGACTGACCTCCTGCCATTGCTTTTTACCTTACTGGCGTTAGCAGGACATCATCCTTAATTACCAACTGAACCAGGGACTAGTGACCGAGACATGGATGTCCTGCCTTTCATGAAGTATTGTTAGTTGAGGACAGAGGCCCACTTTGTAGGAAGCACGGCACTGGTGAGTTTCACCTTCTTCATTGGAAAAAAAATACAATTTTTCTGATGCAAATTCACTGAAATTTCCTAGAAGTATTTACTGGTGTGGAATTGCTAAAGTAAGATGGTTTCCTATGCTTACATAAGAGGCAAAAAGCCTTGATTACTAGAAGGACACCACACAGGCCAATAATATTGAATATAATGCTCACACCTTTTCTAAACATAAAGTATCTGAAATATTTCTGGGTTTTAAATGTTTCTCAGGAGTGTTGGTAAGCCCTTAAGCAATGGGCTAGTACATAAAATCTAATCAAATGCAGAGGAAGAACAAAAGAGAGGAGAAAAGTTGACTTCTGCAATTATAATTATTATTCTGGTATTAATGAGGTCAGATCCAAAGCCCATCTGAATCTGTGGGATTAGCAATAATACAATTATTGTCAGAAGCAGGGTTTTCACACTGAAAACATCTCTGGAAGTTAGAGATTTTAATGAATTGAAACTTTCTTATATATAAATATAATTAGGATCATCTCAGTCAAAGCAATAATTGGTTTAAGTGTAGTATAAGATACTTGGGAGTATGTATTTTCTTTTTTTTTTTGGTATATTTTAATCTTAATGATCCTTGGATTCCCAGGAACATAACTCTGAGCTGTAATGCTGTCTATGTGAAGCAGCTAATTTGCACTCACAAAATCATTCATGTCCTCATGAGTGTGGTGCCGCCATTCAAGTTTTGTAGACATCATTTTTGACAGTAGAGAAGTTCATGCATGTTGGAAAAGGTGCTTCTTGCAGCCATTTTAGGAATTCTATGTACAATAATTATATTTGCATTTATAAATACAATTATTGCAAAGTTAAGGTTTCAAAATAAAGGAAGTCAAGAATTAAGATTTCCTCTGTGGTCTCAATTTGTTTCCCTTGTTTGTGTGTGTGAAGATGTTGCCTCTAATTATTTGACTACTCATGTTTACTCCACAACTTCATCTTTATTTTGAAAGCAGACTGCTTTAATAACACCTGTTCAGTATTTCGTCTCCTTGTTTTTAAAAGTGCTGGTCTTACTAACGACACAGTATTCAAACCTTATACACAAATCAAGTAATTTTTCCTCTGCATTTCTGCAAATCTTGAATGAATTTGTTTCTACAAGACCCGGAGGAGACAAGAACAGCTTCTCCTTGCCATGTTACAGCTGAAACCATGACACACTGAAAGGCTCAGGTCACAAGTTTCCAGTGAATGTGGGTTCCCTATTTAAAGCACAGAGACCTGGTTTTTCAAAGTTCAAGCAAAATGTAGCACAGGGCATAGATATTTAAAGCGTAGGTAGAGCTCCCCTTGCCTGCATGGGCTGGAGTGCTCAGTTTCTTCGTTCTATGCCCAAGAACCACAGGTAGGGAAATGCTGGTCACACACCTTCCAGCCTGGGGTCTTAGAGTGCTTCATTAAATGTGGGATTTAAAGAAGTGCTCAAAGGAAAGCAAGGCTCTTAGTGCTTTCCTCTGTCACGAATGGCATGACTTACCAAACACTGAAAGAACCCAAACTGCACTTCCTCACACTCGGAGGGGCAGCAGCAGACCCTGCCCCTGCCCAGGGCTCCTGGGCAGCCCCTGGGGACATGCAGCAGCTGGGGTGAGCCCAGAATAGGGCTGTGGGTCAGGGTGGGCCCCCTGGTCCCCCCAGGGGTAGCAGCATATTGGATTGCATGACTTTGCCCACAGAGCGGTTCACAGCGCAAGATCACAACCAGGAGGTAAATTTAGCATTCACAGTTCCCTGCATGGGCATTACCTGCTCCTCACAAGGAAGCGAGTCACTCCTGCACAGAAATACCTAAAGAGAATTCTAATCAGCCATTTCATCTGGATCAGGATTTGTGCAAGTTTTGACTGATTGAAGGTGACATGCTGAACTTTAATTGCAACTAGAGGCTCCTAAGTGACAAATCTGGTTGCTTTACAGGCTTTTTAAGTAAACAAAGTGGTTTTAGCAGCAGGCTGCAGCTGACTTACTGGAAATTAAACTTAGCCATGAATTTTAGGGTTTACTGTATTGGGAAGAGTGAAGTCAAATAACTCTGGGTCTTTAATGAAAATACAAGTATTGGCAAAATGAACAGGAATGAAATACAGAGAGAACCTCCATGAATGGATACCCAGTACTGCAGTGGGAGAAGAAAGTGCAGATTCTCATGAAGGCATTGATCCTTCAAGCTCCTAGATCCCTTCATCCTGCGGAAGTCCAGAGCTCTCCAGGTGGCAATGCAGCAAGGTGCAGAAGTGCTTGCAGCACGGGAGTCCCAGTGTGTACTGAGGGCATGGCCGAGCGTGGCCACCACCCGACTGCCACATTCTTGCCCGATGCTGTTTCCTCACAAGCACCTGTGAGTGCATCACAGAACAGGAGAGATGGCAGTGAAAATGGAGTAACACAGGCCAGTGCTGGAGGTTGGATGCCTCACGGTGCTGATCACAGGGTGGGCTTAGCCTCAAGGGTGCTGTATTGCTCTTCCTACCCTCACTGTATAATTGGTGCTGTCTTCCTAGATTTTTTGTTTTCAAACCCTGAATATTATATTCTTGGTGGGTTTTTTTAGGCAGAAAAAGTAATTTTCTATAACCTGATCTCAACTGAGTTTCCCTTAAACTGAATCTCGTTCTCCATGTGCTTACAGTAAAGCTGTGGAGTTGTTTGGGATTATTAAAAAAAATAAATTTCCTAAATAATTTTAGACTAAAAAGAATAATTTTGATGCCTTACAATGCTGTTTCAGAAGTGGTATCAAAATTCTAGTAACTTTGACTTACTTTGTCAACTGCTTGATAGCAAGAAATCACCAACCAGCTTGGTGATCCCCATGTCTGTTTTTCAGCTCCCCTCCGAGCAGGGGAACAGCCAAGGGCTGCCACACCTGGCTAAAGCGCAGGGGTCCCCAAAGGGGTTCAGGTCTCAGCACTGCCTTCCCAGCACACACTGCAGAGGGGTTTGTAGCCTAGTTCTAACCCAGTCCCTACCTTCATCACCCCCAGGAGGTGTCTGAAGTGCCAGGACTACATTGAGGATGGAAGTGTTAGGAAATCCCCAGCAACTTGGGAACATCATGACAGCAATGTATATGATAGTTGTGGGGATCATAATTGACCTTTAGCTCCTGATTCGAAAAACCATATGGAAAGTTTGTCACTTTGTATTAGACCTTCTAGGGGTAGAATAAATGGGTAGGAAAATCCCCCTTACTTCAGGGCTGTCCCTACCTCATTCATTTGATGATTAAGGGCCCTCAACAGAAGTAAGAGTTGTGAGCTGAGGT
This sequence comes from Campylorhamphus procurvoides, assembly GCA_013396655.1. Taxonomy (NCBI): domain Eukaryota; kingdom Metazoa; phylum Chordata; class Aves; order Passeriformes; family Dendrocolaptidae; genus Campylorhamphus; species Campylorhamphus procurvoides. Next base: position 507,299 of record WBMV01007376.1, read on the forward strand.
CAGATCCTGCAGGAGCCATTCATACCCACAGCCCTGACCTTGTGATACATTTTCACTGAACACCAGCCTAATCATATTTTCATTTTTTCCCTCAGATTGTGGTTTAAATGTGCACAAGCAGTGTTCCAAGATGGTCCCAAATGACTGCAAGCCAGACCTGAAGCATGTCAAAAAAGTGTACAGCTGTGACCTTACCACGCTAGTAAAAGCACACTTCACTAAGAGACCAATGGTAGTAGATATGTGCATTAGAGAAATTGAATCTAGAGGTAAGGCATCGTTAATGGACTTTTGTTGCTTTACTGATAATCCATTTAGATTGATCTGGGTCATCTGGGTTTCTGCTGAATGTATGATTGTTCAAAACAGATTTGCACAAGACATTTTATGACTGCCAATTACCCTACACAGCTAATATTATACTTTGCATTATTTCATGGTTCATACCCATTTATAATTTTTATAGATTCTGCTAGAAATTGCTTAATAGACAGTTACTGCTTTATAGTTATATATTGGCACCTAACTTTCCAGTAATATATTTATTTAAAAAATTGAATGTGGTAAAACAAAGGCAGTTAGTATCGATGTGTTTCCTCTTGCTACTTCCCCATGCCCACACTGAGTATCCTTTTCTACACTTAGTATATTTGTTTTCATTCTGAAATAAGGACTGATCATCAAGTATGTTAATCTTGGTTATTTTTAAATCAGTTGTAATTGGTTTAATATGTTTCTTCAGCTCTGAAATCATGTGCATAAACATAATTTAGGGCCAGTATAACAAGGCTACTGCTGCAAGGGTCAGGGCTAAAAACTCAGGGTAAGGTTTTATTCTAGAAATAAAACCTGACAAGGCTTTTAAAACGTGCCTGCTTTTTCTGCCTTAAATTAAAAACCTGGCAAGGGAAGAACTGGGCAAAAGGAAACTGTAAAATTAAGACTGATTTTAATCTTGTTAAAATGTTCATTGCAGGTCTTAATTCTGAAGGACTGTACAGAGTCTCAGGATTTAGTGATCTTATTGAAGATGTCAAAATGGCATTTGACAGAGGTACAGTCTTTCCATCATGCTGGAACTTTGTGCTGGTGTATTAAATATGCACAGTTTTTCTGCACAGCCTGTATCTCATGCTCCACTGCATCAGTGGTCTGAAGGAGTCCGACGGCTGTGCTGGCAGGAGGGGAGACTCCCCGTCAGAAAAGCATATCAGCTTCACTTTGGCCTTTATTACAAAAATCTACTTTTCTCCTTCCATCAGTATCTGTGCTCCAGTAACCATGTGTGTAGGAAAGGACAGAGCTTTCTGAACTACTGCCCTAGTTTGCAAGTAAAACTACGCTCAGAGGGGTGGGGGAGGAATAGAGAGTAAGTGGTGAAGTACCTTATGAGGGCTGTGCCAAGTAAATCCATCTTTCTGGATGAAAGCTCCAAAATAATAAGATTAATGCAATAGTGCAAAGTTTGAGTTATTACACACTAAAAGGAGGTCGGTGGGAACAAACTCTTTTCTCTGAGAAAAGGCAGTGGGAACATTAAAAGCTTTGCAGCTGCAGTCCCCCTATCCCAGTAGAAGTCAAGGCCAAAATCCGTGCTGGAAACTCTGTTTCCTGTTTCTCCGGAGGACTGGACCTATTCAGACAACATCTGCCTCCTCTGCAGTGTTAGCAGGGTGGGGATGTGCTGGAGAAGCCAAGTTCTAGATCTGTGTCTGTTGCAGCTCAGAGTAGGTAGTATGCTGTAGCTAAATGGTGAACACATGTTTTTTCCCATAAAAGAGAGGCTGTGGATAAAGTTGGTTTTCTGCCTTTTGCTTTTTTTCCCAGACTCCCCTGGTTTCTTACTCAGTGCTGACAAATGTGTTGTTTTGCAACACTGTGTGTCCAGAAATGGCTAAAGGTCCTCACATTAATACAAGACAATAATACTGCTAAATCAGGCAGGCAGGTTTAAAATAGAAAAACAACAAACTGTATTTTTTAGTAATTATAAGAAACAAAGAAAGGATACATTTCTTTATAAAATGCTTGAGGTTTTCACTCTGAAACAATGAAAATCACAATCCAGTAACTGTTTTACTTATAAAAGCCAACATCTGTAGTCATGTCTGTTTCAATAATGTTTGCTTAACCAAGTTACTATTTTTCTTCTGAATGTTGTTTACATCTGTTTACATTTTCAAGGCTTTAATGTTAGTGCCTTCTCCACACAGATGGGGAAAAAGCTGACATTTCTGTGAATATGTATGAAGATATCAATATTATCACTGGTGCACTTAAACTGTACTTCAGGGATTTGCCAATTCCACTCATAACATATGATGCCTACCCAAAGTTTATAGAGTCTGCAAGTAAGTATAACACATTTTGCACCTGCTTTTCATTCTCCTTTTCATCTCTTTTTTGTGCTGTACTGTCCTTTTCACTTAATAGCTGTCCCATCAGCTCTTACCCTGCATGCCCTATTTAGTAAGGATTGCAGGAGTAAATATGCACAGCACGTTATGACCTGACCGTGTCATGCTACGTGGTGGTGGTTACATTTTTCTTTGCCTTTGTCACCAGGAATGCTTCCTTTACATCACACATAGATTGCATCGCTTGTGTGCCTTGAATGAATCTCTGGTACTTGACAGTGATCTATTTGGTTTATGTTGCCAAAAAGAAGCTGATTTATGGAAATGTTTAGAAATAAGGTGTCACTTTTTTCTGGAGTTGTCCATTTTGGGTGTTCATAAGCTGATAAGCACTCATCCTAAGGCCAGCTTTGGGGCTGGCCTTGCAGAAAAGTTTAGAAGCACAGCAGTAAGCCCAGCTGGAACATCTCTCCCAAATATCCTGACTGCCTGAAGCATCTCTGCAGTGTAGTAGTCACACCAGCCACACCTGGAAAGGTGTGAGGTAGCTGTGGGTAGAAAACAAGGGCTGCATGCTGGGCTTACAGCTCTTCTGGAGGAAGTTCTTTCCAAGTAATATGGAGACAGCCAAAGGCATGGATGGCAAAGTTCCCAGTACCTTCTGCTATCCCAGAGCTGCACCTGTAAATAATTCGTGCAAAACTAGTCCAGTCAGCAAGGATTGCCAGATGAATTTTTTTAGTAGGCTGCAGGGAATCTTTCAGTGGAGTGCAGTTTGCTTTGGGGAGTTCTTTTTGTCCAAAACCAGTCGCGTCCTGGTGGTGCTCTGAGCTCCTCTTTGGGCAGACAAATCCTCTGCTGTGAGTAATCCAGCAGAGCTGTGAGACCCTATCTTCTGTGGAGGTGACCAGTTGTTGCCTTTCTTTATGTGAATTCTGTCTGTACATGTGGTGACAGGTGAGCTTCTCTGTTTCAGAAACCACTGACCCAGATGAACAGCTGGAAATTCTCCATGAGGCGCTGAAGCTGCTGCCGCCTGCACACTGTGAAACATTACGGTATCTCATGGCACATCTGAAGAGGTAGGGGGAATAGCTGGAAAGAACTCCAAGCCAAACTCATTTTTAGCACAGTCCACGTTAGCACCTCCAGAAAAGTCTGGGCAAGACCCACCAGCTCCTGGAGAGGGACTGTGGCAGGGAGCAGTAGTACACACAACAGCGAATACTCAGACACAGGAGTTTATCTGTCTTAAAGCACTTAAAGGAGATAAGTTAGAAAACCCCACAGTTTTGAAACACAAAAGTCATCTGCCTAGCAAGTTTGCTCTATATTTAAGGTGATAGTGAATATTCATGGTAAAGGAACCATTCATGTATCTGGGAGTGGTAAGTCATTCCATGGTCAAGGGATTAATACAGCCTAATGGCTATAAACTGGTGTTCTTTTCTGCTCAGTCTCATCTACCCTGGTCATTCCTGACACTCTGAAAAAGACATCATGCACTAGGCTTGAGCTGATTAGGCATGTTGTTAATTAGCCTTCCAGCCACGTGTCCAGTGAGCTCTGCCTCAGCACTGTGGAGCCTCTTGTTCCACCTGCTGCCTTCTCAAAACTGTAGGAGCATGGATTCTGTCTGAGGTTCCTCCTGCTCCCCAAGACATGATTGAAGTTGTTTAGTAGGACGAAAAATTGCTCCACAGATTATGAGAGATGAATATCCAGTACAACAGCAAAGGTTCCATTTCATTCAGGATTGGGGGGGGGAAAAAGTTGATGTGGCATGTTTGAGTATCCATTTTAGTAATGTGAACTTATTATCAATATGTAAGAATCATTCCCTTTCCTTAGAAAAATATTTTAAGCACCTTCTGCTTTTTTCGTTTTGTAGTTCTTCTAGAAGTGGGAATATGTTGACTCTGCTGAGTGCCTCAGGCAAAATTCAGCTACAGCATTTCTGCCTGATTTTTCCATTTATTTCAATGACATTTCTAGTGGGTGTTTTAGAATGGACACAGGGATGAGAGACATGGGAACAAAAAACACACACCTTACAGCTTGTGAAGTGTGAAGGTAATTTTTCCTCACCCTGTTCAAGAGTAGCTGTTGCTGCTCTCCTTACCATGTTGCTTTTGCACATCATGTTTCTGGTATAGGTGAATGATAAGGTAGAAGGGTGAGAAAATTCACTCTTTTTAGACTTCTTTTTAATATTTTTGGTAAAACGAGCTGTGATGTTCAACAGGCTATTGTCTTGCTGCTGAATTCATGTCATCAGACACAGCTCCTTTATTTGGAATATTTACAGACTGGAGACACAGCAGCTTGATAATATCGTCTGACTCCTTTTTAAATAAAATTAAGGCAGAAAGGGAAGAATGGAAGAAAAATTTTTTTTCTGTATACCAAAGGATTTGTTCATGCAATGCAAGTGAGCACGGTCTGTGTGCATGGCAGGAGGACAGAGACACTGACTCACCACAAACCCACACAGCATTTGCTCTTATTCACTTCTGAGGATTCCACCTGACACTCCCATATGTGACCTGCTGGAAATGGCAGCCTTTCCTTGGGAAAAGACACACCTTTATGTCCAGTTTTCTTGGTTTTCAAGCATATACAGGCATAGTTTGGCACAGAAGAAATGTGAAAATCACTGTCTTTTTTTCTTTTAACAGAGTAACGCTCCATGAAAAGGAAAATCTGATGAGTGCAGAGAACCTGGGCATAGTTTTTGGACCAACTCTTATGAGGGCGCCAGAGCTGGATGCGATGGCTGCATTGAATGACATCCGTTATCAGAGACTTGTGGTGGAGATGCTTATAAAAAATGAAGACATTTTATTTTGAATATTTTGGGGGTTTTGTAATAAAAAAGGAAGCAACAGTGTTATATGGATGAAGGAATATTTTAAAGTAATTTAATGGCTCTTGTCACTGAATTCCATATTTGCTAGTGCTTTTGATGTATTCAGGATAAAAATGAAGGAACTCTTTGTTGTTTCTGTAGTGCCATTCAGCTGATGTTGGAAAAGGTTAACACATACTTTCCAGTACTAGTAATCCTGGGTGTTTATCATGGTAAAATAAAAAAAAAAAAAAGCCTAAAGCTATTGCATGATTTGCTCCCTGTTCTCCCTGTTCTGGTGAGACTCATTCCATGAAGAAAACAACTGAACTGATGCAGCATCTTTGTTCTGGATAGTTTGTGATTGTAATTCAGCATGTTTCTCCGTGTAAACCTGTTGTGAATTTGCTTTTTTGTTCTATGTAATTGGTTTCTGATACTAAAAAGAAGGCCAACTTATGTGAAATGGAGCCTCTGGCTATTTATTGACATTTTACATTATTTTCTTCCACTTTTGGGGCTGATTTCTTCTTGGGTTTCTTTCCCTTTTTTCATCCTATAGTAATTTGTTTTTAACAGAAACAAAGTTGTACTTTAAATGTTACTTTAAGTAATTCTCCATTATGTTTATGGTGGTTGCAGTGAAATCTGCAATGCTGAACAGTGTTCCTTTATTATTATTGCTATTTCAATTGTAATTTTGTATTTTTATCTGGCATGCATATATTAATTTATTAAATTTTGCTTTTAGAACTCTAACATTAAGCTATTTATTTTTACTTAATGACTATATTTCAAAAATACCACTTGTTTAATTTTTTACATTGGCACTTTAAGCCTGAGCAACCTCTGACTTTAAAGAAGTGAGTTAGAGTTTTACCAGTTTTGACAAGATCATTCTGATCTAAATACTTTGGAGCCTGACACTTAGTGCTAAGTTTCACACAAATTCCTTGCTACTATGAAAATTCCTTTCTTCACTGTCCAAGATGCCTTTCAAGAATGCTTCAAAACTCTTGAATAAACCAAAAAAGTATTGTCAAACCATCCACTACTTCACATTTTATATATATTGTTGTGATTACCTATATATGAACTGGAATTGCAGTTTACAATTACACAATTGTAGCTGCCCAGAGTAGATAGATACACCACTGAATTTGAAATGCAGGTACATCCCAAATACTTGCACTTGAAACATTGAGCTCTGGTGCAAGCACTTTAGCCTGCCCTGCAAACACCATCTGGAGCCAGAGGAGAAGGACGAGGAATAATCCCCTAGAGATCACAACCAGCTGTGCTCCCTCCTGTCAGCAATAAGGTGTCTCCCTGCAGCCCACGGCTTTCCTTACAGTCTGGCTGGGAGAGGAAAGGAGAGAAGATGATTCTTCTGCAGCTCCCCTGGAAGTGGGGAATGAAGGATCTCAGGAAGGACAGTGTGAAGCTGGGGATGTACTCTGGTAAGCATGTGGGGAGTGCTGCTCTGGGCTGGGGGCTGCTGGAGAGGCAGAGTGGACAAGATTTTGAGAGAATCTAAAGGATTTATTTTTTTTCCCCCATCTTCTGTAGTACTAAAAGTGACTTGCTGTTATAACTCCTATATTAATTAGTGCACATTATCACTTTATTTATCCCAGTCTACTGACAGAGATGGAAGGCTCTATGTGCCCAGCCATAGCTTTGCCTCCCCCCTAGCCCGCAAGGAGTGGCCCATATGCTTCTCAGGCATATCTGCCTTGCACTCTCCAGCAGCCACACATGTTCACCACTACCTTGTTCCAAGCCAACTCCTAAATATACTATGTCTCTTCCTGCTGCCTTAATAGTGATGCATGAGGAAACATGATGCATTTCCTCACTCTTGTATTGCCTAATGGCCCTGTGTACCCCACTCCTCAGAGCCTTCACCACTCCTGTCTTCTCTTCAGGATACCTCACTATGGTTCTGGCTGCCCCTTTGCAATGTCCTGTCACTGCAATTGACTCTCAGTTCCTTGCTGTGGCAGCCCTCTAATGTCATTGGGTCTGTGATCAGAAGGCAGGATTGTTTTTCTAAAAAATGCTGTTAGGGTTTTGCATGCACATGTTGCACTGCAGTGTTTGCACGACCCGTTATGTGCTTGTCCTGACACTCGATGCCACCGCAGCCAGCTGTGGCAGAAGTGTCCTTTTCCCAAAGCACCCGTGTGGCTCTGCCACAGCAACTCCAGCTGTGGTGGTGGCCCTTTGTGCCCTTGGCTTATCTGAGCAGAAGGCATCTGCTGTTTGCCAGCACTGTGCAAGCAAACCTGAACTGAGTATCTGGAGTCCCACTTCTAAAACATATAGCAAGAAGTGTGTAGTAAATAACAGTAATTAGGATAATTACCTTTTCTTCTGGTGTGAAATAGTCAGCCCCAGTGTCTCAGTGCAGCAGCAGGCAGGTGTTGATGGTAACAGCTGCTCCCCTTGCTTTGCTACAGGTGCTTTCAACTGCATTTAGAAGTAGCGATGAGAGGTGCAGAGCTGGATCAGTCAGACAAAAAACACCCAAAACAGTAAGCCTGGGTTCGCCCTGGGGACAGTCAATGCACACGGGGCAAACAAAAGGTTTGTTACCTACTTCGCGCACCACTTGGCTCCGGCTGGAGATTACTTCTTTCAAGCAGAGTTTAACAAGTGATTATAATAATGGAACTTCTGTGAGAAAGGAGAAAACCTAAATGGGGACCCACTGCTGAGAGGATAAAAAGAAAACAAACAAAAAACACCAAAGCAAGCAAATGGTCCACACCTAAAAGTAAACAAAAACACCCAGCTCAAGAAACATAACTTTGCCTTGATCCCTGCCCCTGCACACCCCTGCCCTACTGAGCAGTGGGCACAGGAGCTCGGGGTCAGGCAGCCACTCCCTGCTGTGCGTAGCACACTTTTATTTTCCCCGAGTTTCACATTCTGATGGGCTACGAAGGAATCTGCACGGCAAGTGATGATAAAGGTTCGGAATGTGTTTGACACCAACTAATCCCAATATTCAGCTAATGAGAGCTGACACTGCTTGCTAACCACCCTGCTCACCCCGCGTGGAACAGAACTGCCCCCACAAAGTGCGTGTCTCTTGGGTTCAAGTACATGGGTCATGTGTTGTGTTAAGGAAAGGAATGTGGAATGAAGGGCCCTAACAGTCAATGAAGTACTTGCTTCACTTGGAATCACAGGAATCTGTATCCGGTGGCTGCTTTTTTTAATTCTCTTTTCATTAAGTGTGTAGACAAAGCCTCCATTTTAATCTTGTTTTTGTTAGTATTGTAATGCAACTGACCTTTCCTGAGTCATAATCATTAAAGCAGATAGTACAGAAGTAAACATCTATGCAGTGAATTTGATACTTCTTTTTCCTAATCAGGAAGATACTTCCCATGAGCATATAAACAATTCCACGATTTAAGCTTCATTTATTCAATTTTTTAATTAAACACAGTAATCTGTTATTTTTAGTATTTGTATTACTTAAGTGACAATACATGAAATAATCCAGGTCTGTAAGAAGCAAAGGCTCTCACTAAGTTGATTTGTTTTCTGAAGGAATTGATTTCCAAGATGAATATGTGTTGTCTCCAGCGCCGCAGGGTAGGTGCGGACAGCTCAGGGTGGGGCTGGGCAGAGGTGCTGGATCCAGCTCAGTGGCAGCATCTCATCATAGGGCAGTGGAGCACAGTGAAAAATGTGGGAAAGAAGGGATTAAATTGAGATAAGCTTCTTCCTTGGACTTCCAAGGAAGAAATGGAGGGCATTGGCAAGACATGAGTTGGCAGCAGTCAAGGAACTTGCACAGAGCATGAAGAAATGCAAGTCCTCAGCAAGGATAAAGGAAGGCAAAATTATTAAAAATTATGGAGGCAGTGAAAAAGTGTTAAAATATATGTCTAGCAAAAATTAAATATCACAAATATTGGAGGTGGGTAAAGCTATATTGGACAGTGTTTGGGGTCATAATTAGGAGCTTCAGGAAAAAAAGGGTAAAAGGGAGGGAATCTTGCAGCAATTTCAGGAAAATGTCCCAGCAGTGAACTAGCCCAGTGGTTCAGCACAAGATTGGCTGGGCCAGGCCTCTGCAACTGCACACAGAAGATGGAGCAGCAGGCTCCATCAGGGTGCCGTGGTCCCGGCCTCCCTCCCCATGAGCCTGCAGAGTGCAGGGCAGCCTGGCGTGTAGCAGCACACTGGACCTGGCCTGGGTGCAGGGCTCCTTCCCTGGATGGGGCCACATCTGCCTCCAGCTCCCCAGCAGAGGGATGTGGCACTGTCCCCATTTCAGACTGCAGAGCAGAGGGGAAATGCTGTGTGTGAGGCTGTAGGAAGGCAACCTCTGCTGAGGCTTTAGCAGAGCTCTGCGATGAGGGAAGCAAGCTGCCTTTTGAAACGTGAACGTGAACTTGTGTTAATGTCAGGTTAGCTGACAGGATGGAAGAGCCTGTTATTTATGATTTTATGCAATACTAAACTTTTCCTGTCCTTCCCCTTCCAATGGCAAAGGAAGAAAAAAAGGCTTCTAAAAGGCATATATGATATACTTGCTCTGTTCCTGACCTAATTTTTGCATGCTGAAGAATGTTCTGCGATGTTTTTATTATAGCTATAATTATATTGTAAAAAGGAGAAAAAACCATTTAGTGAACCTAGCAATCATGGGTTTCTTTTTGAGTCATGCAAAATTACTGCTTAGCAACTACACCTCAGCCCTGGAAAGCTTATGTAATGCACGAGGAGGAGAGTTAGGACATATATTGTGGATTAACGTGATTGCTTAGCAAACCATGTAAGGCAAGAGTGCCTTCTGCTTTAGCCACGTGCTGGCAGGAGTGTAAGTAAAGGGCAGAAACCGTGGAGCATGGGCAGATGGGTGTGGGGCTTGGTGCTGTACCTCCAGCACACCTCCCCAGGGTGCCCTCCCTGCAGCCCTGGGCTGGTTGGCACTGTGAGCTCTGCCTCCAGCTGAATTCAAGGACCCCAGGCTGATGTGTGCAGAGGAGGAAGCCTTACATACACATTGAGGGGTCCAACTCTTCTTCAGTTCTTCAGCACACTTCTTCATCTGCCTTGGTCATGGACATTTAGGGTTATGCTGTTCCTCAGAGCCCTTGCATAAACTGATCATTTCTTCATGCTGGGCTGATTGTCTCTCTCCATGATCTGGGCCACGCCACAGAGATATTCTTCTTGATGCTGCCTTCTACATTTCAATTTGGACAGCATGGCTCAATGAAATTATCTAATGTCTGTTGCTGGTATCATGGTCAGAATACCATTTTTATTTCTCTGATCTCTCCTAAGAGCGATATCCGTAAGCTGCTCAAGGAACTTGTTTAAGAGCTTTTAGTCAGGTGTCCTTTCCCATTTCTCATGTGTTCTATCTCAAGGACATATGTAGCTCCTTATGTTACTCCGGTCTTTATCAGTGCTCTGCCTTGGTGGATTAGAGCAAATGGTTCTTAGGCCTCTGGGAGCCTTTGATTAATGTATTTCCTGAGGCAATTAGGCATGGTTTTGAAAAATACATTTGGCAACCAACCAGTATTTATTTTCAAGCACTATGTTGCCTGTAATTTTTGTTTCTTGCTATCAAGCCTAGAGATTGAATGCTAAGCTTTTTATCTTTGCCAGGTTTTTTATGTCTTATTACTAACTCTCACTAATGCAAAGAGGATTGTCTAAACTATTAAAATTACGCATTTTGTAGATTAATATTCATAAGGTGGTGTATCCTAAAGCTTGCTTGAAGGATCACTCACTAAACTCCAAAGAACTTAGCACAATGCTGTTGCTCACTGCTCATCTTCAGCTCCCAGTCTGTTCTTAAAAAAGGGAAGGGTCAAGATTCTTTTAATTGTTTTTTTGTTTTTTCATCCCCTTTCATATTTTTCAGCATTAGGATGCTGGACATACACTGTTTGTACCATGCAATAACGTGACATCTTCAACTAAACTACTGGAACTCGTGTACTCTGAGATCGCCGCAAGGTAAGTCAGACACCACCAACGTGGTGCAGGACAAGATGCCTCACAAAAAGAGAGGCTCAAAGTCCAGCTGACACTTTTGTTAAAAGTAGCTAGAGGCAAATAATGAAATACACATGGAGGAGGTGTAACATCTGTCAGGAGCTGTTGCAAGGTGAGTTGCATTGACACTTGCAAATCACTTTCTTACAGAAAACTGTGAACTTCTCCTGGAAGTACTTCCCCAACCCACGCCTAGTCTTGCATTTTGGAGAACAGGCATCATTTCCAATTGTGCTACAGTACAGTGGATACATTGGTTTCAAATTTTCTTCAAAAAAACCCCAACAGTTCATGTGCAAGAATCCAGATGATCACTCTTCTTTATCTTTTCAAATATGGTGCAATGCTGAATCTCTACAGCTCCTTTGTGTCCCCTCATTGGAAGAAGAGTTGTGGTCTGCCCATGCTTAGTTTGCAGTTCTCTCTCCATAACACAAATGAAGAAAGATTGATCTGAAGTTATGGCAAAGAAGCAGCTTGGCATTGCCTGGTGAGGCTGTGTTGGCAGTAGAGGAAGGTAAAGGAATGGGAGGTACTGCAATGGAAAGTGTGGACTGGCTTGTTCCAGGGTCTGTGTCCATCCTTGGTTTGGAAGTCTCTCCCACCTTTAGGAGGGATCTGACATTCTCCTTCTCTTGCGCTGGTGAGAGAAAAAAAAACCCATTAAATATTCCCTTTTTCATCTGTGGCTTTGACGTCAGGGTTAGACTAATTCCTAAGCAATTTTGTCGCTTTGCTAACAGTGTTAGTTAGGAATGAGGCTCTTGCTGCTACCATAACCTTCCTGGAGAGCCAGCAGTCAATGAGTGCCCTTCCCAGTATCCATCCCAGTACATCACCGGTGACCTGCAAGTGCAGGGGGCACAGCAAAAGAAAGATATCATAAAGTTTTCAGAATTGATTATCTAAAGTAACTTGGAAAAATGAACAAGGAAAATGGTCACGTGGAGTATTCTCTTCTTAGTGAAGGCAGCATGGTTGGGCTGGACCTTGTATGGAATAATATGTATCACTAACTGCTCGCACCACAAAGCCACTGGCTGTGCTGCATTTCAGTGCTGTAAGCTTGTATGTGTGAACGCAGGCGGTGTGCAAACTCCAGGGCTGTGTGACAAGTCAGCATAGACATGGCTTTTGTCTACTAGGAGGATGAATTTCACAATTAGGCTAATCTGGAAACTGGGCTTTGTTAAGAATCGCTAAACTGGAACTCTGTTTCGATGCCAGTTTCTTTCATGCAGCTGTTCTCTGGTTCCTGTATGGCTTGGGTTACACACACTTTGCTCCCCTTGCTGTGCTGTGTGTTTACCAAGATATTCCCCCAACTGCCTTGAGTGTGGTGTTTCAAACGGCTGTCAAATCCCAAATAGTGGTGAACGGGGAAATCTGGAATTTGGCTTCACGTGCAGTTCTGGGTACAAAGCCCTGGGGCTGTCAGAGGAGTGGGAAGCAGCCCCCAACTCCTGTCCAGTGTGCAGTCCCACCAACATGTGCCTTGCTACGGCCAGCCCCTATCCCTCCTGCAGGGACCCACTTATCACTTTGAAGGTGTTTCTGGAGTTTAGGGTATGTTGGTTTTTTTCTGTTTTATCAGTTATAAACACAAGCTTGTAAATTCCCTGTTGTCCAACACAAGAGGAACATGGCAAAGATCTTGCAGGCTGCCAAGGTGGCAAAATAAACTTTGTGTGACAGGTGAGAGCTACACACGAGAAGTCAGTATTTTCCACTAATTACCAAGAAAATACTGTGTGTGCTGGCAAATATCCCAATGTAAGCAATAAAGGTGAGTCTTTGGCATGAGGTCAGTCCTGGATAAAGCACACATCAACAAATCCAAGTGTGTCATGTGCAGGAGTAGAAATCTGTCCCTGGGAGCTAATGGACAGCGTGGCTAGAGGGTGGTGTTTCCTGCTTTAAAATGCTGTGATGGCTCAGGTAGCACAGTGAGGTATATGTTGATTTTTTTTAAAGGAAAACACTGCAGCCCCAGGTGGGAGGGATGCTTTACAGAGATCTGTTAAGTGTTTTCTGAGATCCTCAAGGGCTTATGGAGGGGAAGCACCACGTGTGAAGGGAGAGTGCTCTGCCATCAACCTACTGGCAGAATTAATAATAAACTTTTTTCTATGTGTCTATCCAGATAATACTAGCAATGACAGATCCTGCACCTCAAAGCTAGATGCCCTGTGGTTCTTGTAGGGTTCCAGAGGTGTTTTCAGGATCACAAAAGTTTATCGTAGTTGCACTTACTGCAGGTGTGATATGGGGTTGTTTGCCATGTCTGCATTTCACCACAGTGCAGGTGCCCCATGGGGAGCAGATGACAAACAGATGGATGTTTGTACCCTCTTCCTGTCGATGGGGTTATGTGGGGAATGTGCCATGGGGTGCTCCATGTTCCAGGAGTTAATTGCCTTTGTTTTTTTTTGGAGTGATGACACTGCAAAAAAGTTGTATTCAATTATATCCTTGTGGGCCAGCAATCAGAGAAAAGTGTGTGTCAGTTAATCCGTGCAGCAGCTTTTCAGCATTAAAACATACTTCCCACACTGCCAGCTCTTCTTTCCACTGGCTGTTTAGTGGAGCACCCCTCAAAATGTCTTGAGGAAAACTCTGAGCTATGGAATACTGGCCAAAACACTTCAGATCTCATGGGACCTGAACAAGCAGCTTGCTTTTATGTAAAGCTAAACTTGAACAGTCTGCCCTGCAGTTGCTCCAGTGGAGAATCATCTGCCTTTGGAAACAGATAGATGAATTTGAACAGGTAAATGTGAGCAATATTTTGGGCTAAATGGGGTTTGTGGTCTCACCCATGAAAGCCACTGTATGAAATGGGGTAGGGATATGATACATGTATTTCCAGAATTCAGGCAATGCCAGGTTCTGCTTTCTGTACCGGTAGTAACTCAACTATATATTTACAAATAGGACCAGAATATGGACCTAAAATACAATATGATGATATAATGCCACATCCAGAGGCAGACACTCCCAGGATAATGTAGCACTCGAGTGCCCAACAGTCACTTAAACACTGCCTTGGATGTCTCCACTGTCAGGATGGCAGTGGCCATCTGGTTACCAGCTTTGACATCCAGGCCACCTTCTCTGCCCAGTTTTAATATCAACTGGCAGACTTTTGTACTTTGTGGACCCCTTCTCCATCTGCAGAGAGAATTCATGGCTGGTGATTGCAGAGGAAGTTCAGAACAGGTAGCAGTAATGGTCTGTGCCAGGCTAACTGCATTTTTCAGCTTGTGCTGCTGAGAAAGGGCAGAGACTTTAATAAATACAGGTGTCTCTCCTTAGCTGCATCTGAGAATCAATGAGATTTTCCTGACCACAGAACCACAGTATCTCAGGAGTCCTCCTGTGCAGGAAAGTCTTCCTGAGGGGATGGACCAGCAAAGCTTTTCATTTGCTGTCCCTACCACTCTAGAATGGTTCAGACAAGCTGCCATGTTGACAGAGTGGTCCACAGGAGCAGGGCAAAGCAAACCTCACAGCTAATGGACTTGTTTTCTTTCACTGTCTTGTTTGGCTCTCCAGCATGACTCGCCTAGGTCCCAGAGACAAGCCTTGTACTCAGATAGGAGCCCTAGAAGCAACCATGTCAGGGATGATAGCTGCAGTTGAATATGCCACTGCTTTTTTCAGCAATGTTATTCAGCTCCAGGACTGGTTACCTGAAGTGTCCATAACAGAAAGGCAATCTGAACAATCTGAAACTGCAGCCTGCTTACCAATTCCTCGAACATATCATAGCTGCTCAGTTTGTGTCTGTCACCTCTCCTGATGGGAGACAGGAATAACTGTAAGCACACTCTCGCTGCTGCACCTGCCTTACCCAAAATGGTTAAATGAGTCCCTGTTACTAGTGTCATTTTGGTCTGAGGAGCACAATCACGAGGGCTGGCATGGGGAGCAGTGTGTCTTCTCACCTGCAGTGGGTTAACACTTGTGCTATTGATCTAACTACATCTTTTGTGATTGTGGTTTCTCTGTTTGACTGTGGATCTTTTTCTTGCTTTTCTCATTCTT
This sequence comes from Campylorhamphus procurvoides, assembly GCA_013396655.1. NCBI lineage: Eukaryota > Metazoa > Chordata > Aves > Passeriformes > Dendrocolaptidae > Campylorhamphus > Campylorhamphus procurvoides. Next base: position 522,590 of record WBMV01007376.1, read on the forward strand.
TCTGGACTCAGGTCCTTTTTGGGTTTTTTTAGAAGCATTCTTCAGATTAGGTGTGTGCACCATGTCTATGCCATAATGGGCAAGCTGTGTAACTGCATACCTTAAGAGAACTGCTTTTGAGCAAGGTTTGGGTATTTTCAATTCCTTTGGTGCTGATATAGAAAACAAAGAAAATACGTGCTGAAGCCAAATTCGCCACAAACATCCATGGGGATAAAATCTATTTGTGGATTGGTGGAGGTGGGTTTCAGTACAGAAAACTGCAGCTTTGAATTTTTTGATCTGAGAAATTTAATCCTATCAATACGTACTGAAGCGTATATTAATGCTCAGCATATTCTTATGGGCACTGGAATAAACGGGAGAAGTGCAGTCCTCCAGCATTTCACGGCTGTCGTTAACTTCTTGAATGAATTTCTTCTGGACAATATTCAGCGCTGGTGTTTTCCCCTGCGGTGTCGCTCCCGAGGCCGCCGTGTGGCCGCTCTTCCGCTCGGCCAGCTGTTGCCATCTGGCGGCCTTCGAGCCGAGCCGAGCCGCTCGCCGGGCTCCTGGGGGGCTTCCAGGGGGACTGTGCCCTGGTGAGTGTAACCCGGGGCACTCTGGGGACAAACACATGGCAAACTCACAAGTACTTGCCTAACCATCTGCCTTCTCTTACCCGGTGCTGCCACAGTCTACTGTCACCAGCAGTGCCATTTTTCTGATACCAAAATGCATTAAAAAAGGTGTAATACTGCATTTGAAAGCTAAGCCCCCCAAATGAACAGTGCTATTATTTTTCAGCTTTTTTTACCCTTTAACTTCCCTGATGTGCTATTTAGTCTTTCTCTGCTCTTTTTATTACTTTTGATTCTGCTTCACACCACCCCCACCCTCCCATATGCCGTGGCATCCATGTATCTGTTGGAGCCTCTCTTCCCTTGGGCATTGCCTTTATGCATGCAGTTCCTTGACCAAAATTTCAGTTAAAATCTTGTATTCCTCACTCTGTCAAAAGCATCAGGTGTTCTGCTCACTTGCACTGTGTCTGTAAGGTATCACCCGGCCAAAGAGCCTGACCTGCAGGAGCACTTGTTCACGGCCGACTTCCTCTGGGCAGGAGCCCTTGCAGCGCTTGTTCCTCGTACATGGATGGAGGGAGCAATGCCCTAAATTCAGCAAGCAGTGAGTTCTGCCGCTTTCCAATCGATCTGAATGAGGCTGCTCTGCCATTAGCATGATGGGAAGTGGGTTTGTCTGAGGGCTGGGGACGGAGCTCAAAAAAACAAGTTAGAAAGCTTGGAGTCAAGATAGATGTAAAAAGGACGTTTTGTGTGGGAATAAAACATTTATCAAAAAATTCACTGAATACTGTGAAGGAAAAATAAACCACCAAAAACCCCCCCCCAAAAACCATAAACAAACCAACCCATCTTAGCAATGGATCAAATTCAGGCACTCAGTGTAGCCAGTCCCCTTCACTTGCTTTTCCACCTCGGTCATGATGGGTCACATTCCCCCACTAACAACAAACAGCATTCACTTCTCTGTCCATATTTAACCGCAGCAGGTCAGGTTGCCGTGATGTTTTTGGGAGGGAAAAGGCCTTGTGTCCCTGCCAGGGAACATTCCTTGCAGCCAAGCTATTGCTCCCCAAAGGCCTTCTCCAAATACCTGCTTCTTCCTCTTCCAACATGAGCCCTGACTTTCAGCCAGTGAGGGGTGCCTGGCTCCCAGGCTGGGAGGGCTCAGCTCAGCTGCAAGAGAAATAGCCCCTTGCTAAGGCTGCAGATTTTCTGGGGCCCCTAACCATTCTGCACCCTGCTGACTCCAAAAGCTAGACCTTTTCTGGGGGAAGAGGACAGAAACTTACGCAACCCAAGAGCTATAATTTGCCACAGTGTGGTAACTTTCCTCCCTCTGTTTCAGAGTGAACCTGCCAACCCTGCTTGGGGTGGGAGGAATGCTTTGAGAGACTCCGAGAGGATCCAGGGGACGGTGGTCAGCATTCCCACGATGCGTCCATGCAATTGTATCTCTGCTGTTCACGACAGCTGCCTGGCCTGGAATAAAGGCTGGGAGCAGCCAGACGCTGGTTTGAAATAAGATACCTGCAACAATGGGAGCTGCTGGTGGGGAATTGGCCAGGAACAAGGCCAGAGTTATGTAGATGGAGAGTTTTTACTGGAGGATAAATGTAAATGCAGAGGCTGAATGCTGACTTAGTGGAGGGGGGTGGGTGAGGGAAGCTGATTAAAAAAATAAAAATTAAAATAATAATAAAGGCATCCAACATGAAACACCAAACCAGCTGGCAGACAGTACAAAGGCTACCTAGCAGAAATAGAAAATGCATCTGGTGTCACCCAGAGGCAAAGCTAAGAAAGGTTTTTGTGGGCAATGTTTTCTGGAAAAGGGAATTTGAAACGGTGTATAAGAATGGTGGTGGCAGGTCACCCAGTGCCACGTCCTGTCTCTACATGTCAGGTGCCTTGGGAAAATACAAGAACAGCATAAGCATTAGGCTTATATATCCCCAGGACACTACCCCAGCCTTCTGGGACTTGTGACTCTGGGACTTTCTGAAAGACTTCTTAGAGGGAATGGGAGTGAGTGTGTTTAACAGTATGAAATTAATATATCAAACTGTTTTTTTATGAATACGGACACCTCTGACAAGACATTCCTATGGCACCAAGCTCCACTGGAGCCATGCCGTGTGAAGGAGGGTCTTGGTTAAGCCTGACACCTCTAAAGTTTCACTCAATGCCCTCTACTTTTTTGTATGGTGACAGCAAGTGAATCCAAACCTGCCTTCTCCAGACCATTTGGGATTTTACAGACCCGACTAAAGCTTTCTCTCTAGCTTCTCTTTCAGACTGACAGCTCATACTATCAATCTGTTCCAGGTACAGAAGCCAGTTTGGACTGTGGATGTTGTTGTCACTTTCTTCTGGGCCTTTTCCAAGTCTTTTGAAACCAGAGGACCAGAACTGCAAAGAACACTCAGGTCATTGTGGATTTATAGTGGCATCTTTCATGTTTGCTTCATCTCCTTTCCTAGGAACTGATGGACTTGTTTTTCTTACACTGCTGAACACTTCACAGAACTATCTCCGTCAAGATTTTGTTCTGGAGTGATATTGGTGAGCTCAGAGTAGATAATCATATATGTATATATCAGATATATTAATATATATAAAATTCTTCACAGTTTCTTGTTTTCTTTGCTAGCCTGAATGACTGATTGTTATTACCAAATATACCACTTCTCACCCCTTTTTAGCTGATTTATGGCAATAAAGAGCAAGCATTTGAATGCCCTACAGGAATCCACTGGATCTGCCTGCTACGGAAAATAGTCGTGTTCCTACTATTTGCCTTTCTGAGTTCACTAAGTATATCGGTGGCAGGGGTGGGGAGGGAGGGTGTCCCTCTTACTTCAGGTTACTAAGGTTAGTTAACAGCTTTCAAGGCGCAGACTCTACTAGGTGCCTTCTGAAAATCCCAGAAGATGGATCTTTCTTGAATGTGTTTGTTCACTTCTTCAAAGATTTCCCATCCCTCTGTGAAGCCAAGGGAGCAGCCTCATCCCAGCATGTGGTCTGTATGCTGGTGAGGGTGTATCAGAAATAAACGTGATGTCTTTTCTCTCAGAGAAACAAAATCCTAAATCTGGCCAGTTGCTCTGTTCTCAAAGGATAACACATAACTTTGGGTCCCCAGCTCAGACAGTTTTGAGATCTCATCAAGATGTTCAGTTACTTACAGGTAATTCTTTCTTAGCTTTATTTGTGTATTTATTTATTAAGCCACAGATCACATTGCCACTTAGAAAAAAATGACCTTCTGTAAACTGCAGAAGACATTTGACGGGTGAAACACACTGTGCTCCCATTTCCAACCCAGTGGTGCAGTGGCCCTCAGCTGTCATTCCCAAAACAGGTGCTGTAAATCAATACCCTGGTGGTTATATTTTGGCAGCACCCTGGCAGGAGGCAGCACAGCCCTGCTCTGAACAGACCATAAAGGTGCTTTGTGTGTGCCTCCATCTGTGTGACTGCAGCAAGAGGAACTTGGGATGATGAAGGTCCATCGCATACTCCTCCTCCTTATCTCCACAGGTAAAGGTTCCAGCCTTGAATGGGGATCATTTTCTTCCTGAGTGTGTGGGACCAGGGCTTTGCATATACATCAGTATTAGCAAACGTGTTCTGCCAGCAGCCTGTCCTACTGAGAAGGTTTTATGAATACACCAAATAATTTAAAAGGGTGCATTAGCAGCAGCTAATAGATATTTGTAATTTCAGGCACCAGATATTTTGAACTGAGAAGTTTTTGTGTTAAATTGTTTTTCTGGTTTTGTGTTTAATTGCTCCCATTTACCCTAGTACTACATGTGTTTCAAAATACGTGAAAGGATCTAGTAAGCATGGCTTGGAATGTAAAAAATCATGACAAGAAATTTCATTAAGTTATAGGATGACTGATAAAGAGGTAGAATTGATTTGCAGCTGAGTGTGTTGTACCAGGATAATTCTTTTCTAACTGTCCCTCAAAAGAATAAGTATAGTGTGATCCTAAAAATTTCTCACCAAATCCAAGCAGTATACTAAATTCCTACCAAGCCACATCAGAAGGGAGCAATGTGAAGGATTTTAATTGGATTAATCAGGCATAGAAAAGAGTTTGAATTAGATGTGATGCTGTGATCATAGCTTAAAAACTGAAAGATGACTCCCGCCCACTGTAGTCCAGTCTCCTGGCAAGGGAAGCAAGCAGTGTTTGTCTGTGACAGAGAGGTTTTCTCATTGGCATCCACATATTTTAACATGATATTATGGCAGGACAAGGCCTAGACAGAATCCTTGGCAATCTCAGCTATACAAAAGGAGCTGATGAAAAGTCAGTTAAGAAACAAAGGGAAATCTTGGCTTAGGTTGGAGTCAGCAGCAAAATTCTTGTTGACTTCAACGGCCCGGGGTTCAACAGAGAGGGGGAGGCAGGGGTGGGACCTGCCAAAAATGCTTGCAGCAAGGCTCAACTGTTCTGTTCCCTCTCACTGCCTTTAAGAGGGGAGACACACAGAAACATCCCCAAGCACCTCTTCCCTTTGCTTTACTCCCCTGGAACAGTGAAGCAGCTACAATCTGAGCATATCAGGTGCCTGCTTGTTCTGCCACAGGGTCTCTGGAAATGGCATCCACCTGTTTTTCTGTGCCCTTGCTCCTTAGGAGTTCAATGCCATTTTCACTTGTGACATGTTTCTTACAAGGACTCTTTGGCACAGCACTGCCAAGTCATGCTGAGCAGCCTGTGGGCAGAGCTGTCCATAGACGTGTTGAGTCTTCCCCTGAGGAGAGAGAGAGAGAGAGAGCCCGCATCATGCATGGTTTCCTTCTCTCACCACCTGCACAACCTGAGCAACTCTCATCGTGGAGAAGAGCTCTTTTTCTGCTTAGACTGTGGGTGCAAGGATCCTGGGTGGTGATGTCATCTCAATGAATGGTGTGCTTGGTCCTGTCCTTTAATGTTACTGTCACAGTTAATGTTACTGTGGAATTGAAGGTGGAGAATCCAACATTAGAAATCCCTGATATTGTGTATTCTCTGTGCTTAACTGTCCACAAGTACCGTGTGTTAGCACAGTTGCAGGCTGGAAGATCCTGGCGGAGATTCCTGATGCTCAGTCTGACGTCCACAATCCTGGCTATTTGGTTCTTTCCATCACCTGCTTGGAGGCTGTTGTTGCCTTAGCCACTCACCCACACTGGTGGCATTTGCAATGCACATAGTTCATGTGTGAAATGAGAAGTCACACGGAGAACTTGGCATCACTCCTCCAACAGCAGCTTGCTGTTTGGCAGTGTTTCCTTCGTGCCCACCTCAGACTGATGGTGCCGTAGCCTGTTCCCTGCCCCATCTCACTGGTGCCACCCCTGCTGTTCTGCAGCTGGGCTGGCCCTGTGCTATGAACATGAGACTCGCCTTGTTGAGGACTTGTTCAGGGACTACAACAAGGTGGTGCGCCCAGTGGAGGACCATCGGGACGCCGTCGTCGTCACCGTCGGGCTGCAGCTCATCCAGCTGATTAGCGTGGTACGGTATGAACTTGTGGTACTTGTTGATCAGTTGGCTTATGTGACAGTGCCAAATGGCTTTCCTAAGGAAACTATTGTTCTCCTTTAATTTTGCCTTCTTTTTTCCCCTCCCTTTTTCTCTTTTTTTTTTTTCTTTTGAAGGATGAAGTAAATCAGATTGTGACAACCAACGTGCGCCTGAAACAGGTAACTCTAGGCATTCTTAATGATTTCATCCAATTCAAATTAATGCACTGGACACAGATGGGAATTAACTACTCTCTCTTACTTTCAGGGGCACTTTGGACTGGTGGGATCAGCTAGCAGAGCATTTCTTCTTTCTGGGGTCTCAAGAATAAAACACTACTCTAGACACTAAAAGTCTTAAGAAAAATATTTGTCACTGTATTTCAAATAGTAGATTTCTGATATCTTTTGTATTATTTTCTTTTTGTTTTTTTAATAAGCTTCTTAATTGCAAATTTTAATTAATGAAGGAATGAGCTGGGGGTCCGACTCCCATATGTTTGTGCTTACCTGTAACACCATGGAGATGTTGTTTCTAGGAAGTACTACCCCAGAAGAGCTAGAAGAGGCTCTCAGGGGTTAAAATCTTCCCTCTTTAGCAATGGACAGATGTCAACCTCAAGTGGAATCCAGATGACTATGGTGGTGTGAAAAAAATCCGCATCCCCTCAGATGATATCTGGCGGCCAGACCTTGTTCTTTACAACAAGTAAGGGGTGTCAGCTGCCTGGGGAAGGAGAGTGGGAGGGGGAGCTCTGCCCCATGGCAGGAACTACTCTGGTGGGACAGTTTTCCCATAACATCTGGTCCAGTGGGGAGCATTCCTGAGAACAAGCTTCTCCAGGAGCAGACACAATGGCACTGAGGGACCAGCTGAGTCGCAGTCAGAGGAATCCTTTTGTGACTATGTTATTTGTGCTGCCCATATTGCTGTTAATGTCCATATTTCTTTTGCAGTGCAGATGGTGATTTTGCCATTGTAAAATACACCAAGGTCCTTCTGGAGCACACAGGTCTGATCACCTGGACACCACCAGCTATTTTTAAGAGTTACTGTGAAATTATAGTCACTCACTTCCCATTTGACCAGCAGAACTGCAGTATGAAGTTGGGAACTTGGACATATGATGGGACAGTGGTTGTTATTAATCCGGTAAGCAGGGATTTTGTAACTGGGAAAAGCAGTAAACACTTGTTTGTGTTTCTAGGGAAATCTCAGATTTAAAATGCAATATCACCTAGTTTTGACTGGAAAAACAAGCAGGCATTACCTGTAAAACAGAAAAGTTCTTTCTGTAGATCTAGCACAAAATTTCCTAGTTTGGCTTCTAAAGTTCTGCATACAATATAATTCCCGTGCCCTAACAGTCCCCTAAGACAGCTGTCTGTCCTCAGTCAGCTTCCCACTGTTCTGTATGGTACTGCCTGTTCTACTTTGTTTAGTTTCTTGGGGGACTTCATTTTCTCTGCTCATGACATTATATTGCCAAGGGCTCTTTTCCTGGCCCCTCAGGTATACCTCCTATCTGTAATATTTATTCAGTCTATTGTCCCTGGCTTTTCTGTAAAATACTTAGTTGAATGCTGTGTAGATGCTGATATTCTAAGGCAAAACTACACAAACAAGAGTGGTTTGCTCACAAAAAATGGTGAAGTGCCTGAGTTATTTGGGATCTTCTTCCTGAGCCAAGCATGCCAAGTCGTGATTGGGTTCAGAATATCTGGTATTGAGAATTTGTTTGGGATTTTGCTGCCAGGAGAGCGATCGTCCAGACCTGAGTAACTTCATGGAGAGTGGGGAGTGGGTGATGAAGGACTACCGTGGCTGGAAGCACTGGGTTTACTACGCTTGCTGCCCTGACACCCCTTACCTGGACATCACCTACCACTTCCTCATGCAGCGCCTGCCTCTCTACTTCATTGTGAATGTCATCATCCCCTGCCTGCTCTTCTCCTTTTTAACAGGGTTAGTTTTTTACCTACCCACAGATTCAGGTATGTAAATTTATTCATTCTACTGTCATAGAAATTGCTCTTCTAACAAGTTCCTGAGAAATTCATAGTATTTGAAACCACCAGCCAACTTGAAGGCCAGTGCACACTAAAACTGGACATTTCCATGGAAAGTAATGGCTCTAAATATTCTGCAAAGAAAGGATAAGTGCTGAAAGCTGAAAATATTGATATGAATAATTTGGGCTGCTTTCCCACAGAAATTGCTGATTAACTACTCAGTTAACTTCTGCAAACCAAAGACTTAGCTGGTTAATTTTTATGCTTTACCATAAGTAGTCAGTGTGTTAGTATATCATGCAAGAAGTGAGCACATAAGGGTGACTGAGGCCCTTCTGCATCCTGTTAGAGCAGAGATCTTTTTATCTGCTCATGCACATTACCTTGTGTGACACAGAGAGTAATCCTGGCCTAATCTGGCCTCCTTTGTCACCGTTGAGCAGCTTGTGCTCCCTCTAACCATTTCCTCTGCTTCATTTGTTTTGCCTTTTGTCAGCTTTTCATAGTGCTTAATTTCAGTAAGTCCCTTCTTATGAAATAGTTGATGCATTTGTTTTAGAGGAAAACTTTCTAGAAAGTTGAACTGGATAAAAAGAATGCATGAATAATGTTTTATGGTTCATTTTTGACACCCTACATACTGAAAGATCTCAAATAGCAACTGACTTCTGGTGTCAGATATGATTTTTTGTCTGCCCTCTCAGCACAGAGCCAGAGAGTAAGGCAAGCAAACTCCCAGGAGGCTGTGAAGCAAGCACTAATCAGGTGCATATACTTCATTGTTCCAAATACACAACCCATGAAATGCTCCTGGCAAGTAAGCTTCCCATATCCATTACCCACACCTCAGCCCAGCCATACTTGGTAGTTTCCACCTTAGTGCTGGAGCTGATGCTCTCTTAGACTCTCAGGTTTGCCCAGTCTCATTACTGCTTTGGATGCTGGGAGAGAAAATAGCCCTCCAAATGCACACCCATGTTTGTGTCTTTGTGTGAACAGTTATCATCCACATCCTGGATCTTAAATACTCTCTATACTGGATAATAGGAGCAGCAATGGTATCTCATATATATGTATATATATATATATATATATATATAATTTTTTTTTCTTTTTATGGCAGGTGAGAAAATGACTCTCAGCATCTCTGTCCTGCTGTCTTTGACTGTGTTCCTTCTGGTCATCGTGGAGTTGATCCCCTCCACCTCCAGTGCAGTGCCTCTAATAGGCAAATACATGTTGTTTACAATGGTGTTCGTCATCGCTTCAATCATCATCACAGTCATCGTCATCAACACCCACCACCGCTCCCCCAGCACTCACACCATGCCACCCTGGGTCAGGAAGGTGAGCTCTGTGGCTTTGCATGTTTGCTGGTTTCCACTGAACACTCTGTATTTTATTGGCAGGCTTTCTAATAAAAGTCAACAAGAATTGGGAAAGTAAATGCATCATGTTAAATGTCTCTAGGTACGAGAGCCAGTGTTTACTACTTAACTGTGCATAATGTCAGCAAGACTGCTGAAGTGCTCCTGGAAGTAACAAAATTGCCTACTGGGGTAGAGTCTTGCAGGGAACAAATGAGACAAAACATGGGCAGCTGATGGTACAGGAAAGAGAAAATGTCCATCTGGACTCAAATTTCATTTCCTGGTCTAAATTCTCCATCTGACTACAAGGCACTGCTGCCTGCCAGTGGCAAAGTCCCCCAGTCCACATGAGTGCAGAGCTCAAAGGCCATTGGGAATACCTGAGTTCAGCATCCTATTTTGCAAAAGACAGTTTAGCAAAAGCTAAATGATCTTCTCTGTACTTCTCCAGTACACAGTTGCTCTGCACCTCTTGGGAAGAGAGGCGATCCTTGCACAGGAGTCTAAATTGTGACCACAAAATGTAGAAAAAATTGGTTGTCTGTCATTACAAGTTCTTTGCCAGGGAGATAGTACCAAAGAGGATCTGATCCATTCAGTAATTTTTGCCTTTTTGAAGCCTGCCTGGGTTCATACTAAACCATGACATGAAAGGAGATTGTTCTGTGTATCTCTAATTATACTTTTAAGGCTGCAGCTGCTATCAGATCTCCCTGCAGCACAAACAATCCCTGCAGAAATGAAATTACAACAGGCAAATGCTGCATGTGCCTAACATTGCTCTGGCAGCAGCCTCTGCCACTCCAAAGGAATTCATTGTAATCTTTATATGCATGTATAGCAAACATTCATAATAGGAAAGTCAAATGTAAGTAGCCAAAAGAAGCTCTTTATAGTCCATTCTTCAAGTCAGACTTGTAGGCAATATGTTTCAAATTAGATGAGACGGATAAAGCTCTGTCAGCACATGCCAGCTGAGGTTTTGCTCCAGAACATCACTTCTCACTTCGTGTGTGGATGTTCAGTGTATGGCAGGGGGAAGTGGTTTAAAGAAAACGTGTGGCAGGCCTGTGGGTGACTCCCTTTGCCCCAGGGCATGAAGCTGACAAAAGCCCCAGTGTGACTGAGGCGTGGGCTGTGACATACTCGGAGAGGGAATCTGTAGCAGATCCAGCAGGGGAAGCAATCTGGGAGCAGAGAGGCTTGTCTTTGTTCAGCACACAGCTGCATCTGTAACACAGCCCCACAGACCAGCAACTGTCATCTTCTCCTTCTTTGTTTTCAGATCTTTATTGACACAATCCCAAACGTCATGTTTTTCTCTACAATGAAACGACCATCCAGGGACAAGCAAGACAAAAATATTTTTGGAGAAGATATTGATATTTCTGACATTTCTGGGAAGTCAGGCTCTGTGCCTGTCAACTTCTACTCCCCACTTACCAAAAACCCTGATGTGAAAAATGCTATAGAGGGAATCAAATACATTGCGGAAACGATGAAGGCGGACCAAGAAGCCAGTAATGTAAGGCATTTTTTGTGCATGATTCATTTCTAGCTTTCAAATTGCTACGTCTTATTTTTTTGGCAAAATACCCCTGCCTTACAAAAACACTTCAAGCCCTGTTTTGGCTTTAGCATTGGACAGTCTTCTCCCCCTGATACAGTCAACAAGAGACAGATAATTGTCACAGAGGGTAATTGAATATTGGCTTCCCAAAATAAGAGAAAAGAAAAAACAAGTCAGTACTAAGGTTTTCTAAATGTGTTATGTGAAGCCATAGAGGTGGAGTGTCTGTGAGTAGGAAAGCAGTTTCAAGAACTGTAAGCAAGTTCCAAAACACATTCCTCCTGTCTTCCCCCTGCAGTAAGCAAGATCCTATTGCTTTTGAAAAGCCAGGAAGCAAGACAAACTCTGAAAGACTAGTAGTTTTATCTGAGAAATGTTACATGTAACTTACAAATGGTAATTCCAATTTTGATAAGGTTTTGTTTTATTCCTGAATGTTACAAGTAGTCACTCCAAATGAAGCACGTCATGAGCTACTCTTGTTACTGACTTTTTCCACATTGCAGGCCAAAGGAAGGATAAAAGCATATAGAGTCGCACATGGCAGTGTTCCCCAGGAAAACCTAGCTCTGCCTCCTCCTAGCACATTCAATGCAACTAACCCCTCTTTTATTTCAGTTTTCACTGCTGACACAGCTTTTGCAGGGGTAATTCAGTCTTGGTATTTCATTTTTCTAAATGCTCATAGTGTTTTCCTGTTGGGCTGTTGGCTAGTCTGAAGACAGAGAGAGTTCTCTGAGAAAATAATTTGGCCCATGCTCTTGAAAAGGAGGCGCTTCCTTCCCACGGACAGGATTTACACCATGGTGTTTGTTCCTGTGACCAAATTCCTGGAGCATGTGGAATGTCTCATGTTCCCCATGACTCCTATGTCCCTGTGCAGATAAAGAGTTATTCTAAGCAGGGCTGGCTTCAGTGTCCCTGAGCTTCACTTCCTCCTAGGCTTACAAGGAGGATCTTCAGGTTACCAGCAAGTGCCCCCTTTGGAACTGGAGCCCAGGTGCTTGTGTCATCTGGGCACTGTTGATATCACTTCCAGGGGGTTTCAAAAGTCAAGTTCCCCAAAAAAATCTGAAAGTTGTGGCTTCTGAAGGCTGTCACTTTGCTGCATTCACTTATGAATGTCCTCAAAACATTCATTATCAGTGTCCTCTAGATAAATTACAACAGCCTCTTCTACTTCTAGGACAACCAAGGCAAAAGTAGAAGGTGCTTTAGGCCAGCACGTGTCACTCCTTAAAGCAGAGTTACCGGGTGGAAATCCTGAGTGCTGCTGTATTTGGTGCCTTGCACTATCGTCAGTCTTAGCATGCTGGCTTCCCACCAAAAGCATGCAGTGAAAAGGCAGTCACATAACAAGTGGTTCATGGTGTCCCACAACTGCAAAAAAGACTAAGCAAGCTACCAAGAAGGCTTTACCAGACCTTAGAGTGTATATCAGGCATAGAAAGCAAGGATTAGAGTTACGTTAATGGAAATTGCCAAGATAATCCCTTGGGAAGGAAAACACAATGGAAAAACCAAAGTCAGTTGGGTCAAACTGAATGTTTTGCTTTCAACATTTTAAACTCTTTCAAAAGCAACCATTGGCATAAAAGTTAAGCTTTTCAACATTTTTTAAAATGAAATTGTTCAGCAAATTGCCAGGGTTTCTGGTCAGTTTAGCATTGAAACTTGAATTTCTAGGTTGCTTAGGCTTTCTTAACCACTGACCTGCTTTCAAGAAGAGCCTTCCCATTGTTGAAGACAGAAAATTCAAACAATGCCTGTAAAAAACATGGCTCTGCAGAGATTTTACCATCTCCTTTGTTTCTTTCCCAGGCTGCAGAAGAATGGAAGTTTGTTGCAATGGTGCTTGATCATCTTCTCCTTGGCATATTTATGCTAGTTTGTTTTATAGGAACATTAGCTGTATTTGCTGGCCGCCTGATTGAATTAAATCAGCAAGGATGAATGTGAGCTGGAAACTATTTGCTACCCTGAACATCTGAAAGCATCACAACCATCAAAATCTGGGCAGCTTCTGAAAGTTTCACTGACAGAAATCAGTCCCTGCTGGGAAAGAGCAGGGATAATAAAACGTAAGGCTCTATACTTAGCATTTCTGAGCTGCTGCTCAGTGGCATTTCACTGCCAAAGAGAAATACTTGCATTACTGGTAAACTCGAAAGGCTGTCAGCCAGGTTTTGGTGCATTTTACCATTTATTAAAAATTTTAATGTATTAATAAGACTGTTTGAATTTGTGAGCAACAGATACAATTCCAGTGAAGTCAACAGCAGTGTAATAAGCTTCAGCTGAGCTGTAAATCTGTATCCAACTTTAGCATTTAAGCTGGTTTTAGTATCTGCTCTGTGGCTTTTGTGTTGGCAGGGTCATAAAGTGACTCCTTTCATAACATTAGATGTAACCATCAGAAATATCTCAAACTCCATGCTTAAACACTTGATTTTCATGCACAAATCTTAACTGACTGTCATATGTGACTACCTGTCTGAACTCTTGCTGTAGCAAAGAGGATAGACTTACTGTGGGAAGGATTCACCCTTTTCCTAGGATAAGCTCTATATTCAACCTACTCTGCTTCTGAAAAGCTGGTTTCCACTCTTCATTTTGAGTGATGACTAATGTGGGGGCACCTTTGGGTGTGTTTATCTTAAACACAATTCCTTGTGTTTCCTGAAAATTGTCCCCTGCCCTGCTGAAATAGATTGTGGGCATTAAAGCCAGATACAGCATCACACAGATCATTTCTCGGGAAGGTGTGAATCTCAGGTGTACTTATGTATGACATAAATGACAGGACACCTCCTCCTCCTTGCAACACAAATGGCCCAAACTTTATCCAAAAGTTGAGCAGCAGCTCACTCTGGTGGATAAAGCAAAGTAGTGCTGCTCTTGGCCAAAGACTGCTGGGGTTTAGTCAATATTCGACATAAGCAAGAAGCCTCTGTGTATTTCAATAATACGGTGTGGTAATACTAGCAGTGCTGCCTATTTTTCTCAAAAATAAATAAGGAGAGGTGGGGCAACTTCGACAAGTTACTCATCTTTCCCAGCTGGTTGTCCAAGCCAAGGGGACTACTTTGCTAACAGCTGTAAATAATTTGATGTGAATTTAATAAAACAATTTGTATTATGTTAATGCTCAACAGGAATGTGTCATGCTTGCTGAGGAAAGGCATTTGAAAGACTATAGGGAAAATTAGGCACTTGTGCAACTCTCCCATCATTGCGTACTGTTTACTGGACAATGTTTTGGTGAGCTGCAGTCCTAAGCAAACACTTTGTCTGAGGCAATCGATCACTTGTAGCACTCTGCTCAACTCTTACAGTTTAAAGGATGGTAATCTCTGCCTCCCTGGATGATCATTAATCCTGTAAAGGACCGCCAAAGATGTATGCTGCATGAAACCTCTGCTGACAGAGGGAGTGTTTGCTGCAGCTTGGTTTATCTTCAGTGTGACTTTCCAGCTCTCAGCCCTTGTGGGGAGTCACACAGGTCCCTGCTCGCGATGAGCTAAGCTGCAGCATAATGGTGCCTGGAACTTAATTTGGGAGCTTGTGATTGGCTCTAAAATTGGCAGAACAATCCTCTTAGAGCAGCACGTGGTTGAATCTTAGCATTAAAAACAAACATCAAGTGACAAGATTCACGGTGAGCATCCACAGTAACTTTGTTCAGCTTCCCCAAGGTAGATGTGGGTCTTGGCCTCCAGACTCCCTGTTTGTGTGCCAGGCTGTGTGCATGCTCACATGTGCCTTCCTGCTTGCTTCTCCAGCTCTCTTCATACACAGCTAGCTACCAACATTTTCCTTCCTCTTCCTCAGAAAACGTTTTGAAAGCATTTAGTTAAAAATTTTCATTTGTGATGGTTTGATTTGATTTTTCTTATAGGCACAACAAATCTTCTGCCTTCCTATCACTCTGAGTCTTGATGAACTGCTTGTGTCTCAAAAGATGCGACACTGGGCAAAAGTAAATGTTAATAACTTCCCTTTGTAGGTTGCAGATTCCAGGCATTGTACTCTGACCCTCCAAACAGAGGGTTCTCCAAGCATTGTAAGCACAGGGTGTTTTGTTTTTTTGTTTTGTTCTGCTTTGCTTTGAATACTCAGACTCTACTAGCCCCTATTTTCTGTTCCTAAATCACCTTCATGATACATTTTTCTTGAATACCACTTGCATACCACAAACATACCCTCTTACCAGTATCCATCTAATGAAAGAGTATCCTTACCTACATGCAGACTGTTTCTTCTCAGCTACTACTCTCCTTTTTACATGTCGGCACCTGCTAAAATAATAGCTTTGGAGCTTTAAAATGTTCTGCTACTGTCACAGATCATTTGCTGTCAATGTATAAGCATGTATTCTCATGTACAGCACTGTAGTCTCTCCCTGCAATCTTAATACTAAACCCTCCTCTCTCCTACATGGGTTGAACCAGCAGGCCCAGGGAGATGACCCTGGTAATACTTGTGCAACCCAGACATGCATCTCTGCTGCCTCATTTCCTTAAACAGGCACATTTCAGCTCTGAGCTTCAACAAATAATTCTCATGATAAGCAAAACAAGAAGCAGGACTCACCAACTTATTGTTAAATTTCTCTAGTAAGTGTAAAAAATGACATGCAAACACTATGGTGCTGAAGTAAGCAAAGGTCATTTATAAAAAGGCAGACCAGGGGCCTTGGGGTGAGAAGGTGGTGCCTCTATAATGATAACACCCTAAGCAGTTAACTCATCCCTCTTTTCACTACCATCTTCTTGCTACTAAAGCTGGCTTTGTTCACTTTCAGATTGTTGATAACACTCTTACTGAATAGCTCCCTGGAACATCTCCATCTTTTTCAGTCTGATTCTCTTTCCAATTTTTAAACCATTTTGCAGTTAACTTTCCTCTTTCTGTTCCTTTATCTGACCTTCAGCTTCTCTCTATTGTGCCATGGATATGCTGCTGCCAGAGATGCAGTCACCCTCAAATCTCTTTTCCCTTTAGCACTTGTGCTCTTCAAGAGACCTGACCCTTCTGAGGGGGTTGAGTTTTTAAAGTCCATTACCTTGTACCAGCTCCAGGGGAGCAGTTTCACCTCTGCATGAGTCTGTAATCAGAGCAGGCTGCTGCTCTTCACCATCACCAGACAGCTAAGCTGAGCTCAATGTCCTTATTCTGTCTATTCAGCCAGCTGGATCTTGGCTTTGTAAAATGTAGTTGAACTGATCAGGAGAGAGAACAGAAAAACGACAGTTCCTGAAGTCCAAATGTTTGTTTATGAGTTTGTGTGTGCCAGGTGTGATCATTCACCTGCCACTAGTGCTTGAATCCTGTAGCCTCCTTCAGTTTGAGCTTTCAAAAATCAGGTTATTGTTTCAGGCAATTGTAAGACAATTTAAGTACTCATTTTTTTCTCCAGAATGTGAGTTGCTGCCAGCCTCCTTGCTGTGGCCGTCTCTCCAGAGATTTTGAATGCAGTGTGAGTTTCATCAGCATGCTGACTCAGCAGTTCTTGTTTCTACAGCTGAAGCAAACCACAGTGGGCAGGAACAGCGGAGTAAGAGAGAGTATGTGTAATAAAGAACCCACAAAGTTCATGAACATTGTGCTGCTGGTGGAGAAAGGGAGCACATTACCTCCCTGAAAGGTTTGTTTTCTGGTATGGTGGCATGCAAGGTGTCACCTTTAATGTCACTGACAGGTTAGCACATAAGAAATGCTTTTGACTTTGGACACTTTTAGAAGGTTCTTGTCCTTGGATCCAGTCACAAGATCTCATGTTTTCATATGTTTGTTAGTGTTATATAAAGTAGCACAGTCTCCAGGCCCCTAGGCACGCTCCTGCGTATAAATGTCCCCCTTTTTTCTTTCTCTTCTTAAAAATTGTGAAACCAATACGAACTCTCCCAAGCTTCTCTCGGTTGAATGTTGCACAGACATTGACTTCTAACAAAGCACTGGAATACCTTCTCTCTTTCTGGAAATCAAATCCCAACCACAGAAAGAGCAATCATGTACTGCTTTGCAAAAGATTCTCTAAAATAATTATACTTCAGTCCCTGATAATGTGTGAAAGACTGACACAGCTATGGCAAACAGCCAATCTGCAGGCAACTACTTCTGTGCTCACAGCCAGAGCCCTGCTGAGTCCCCCTGGATGGGGGACCCTAGATGGGTTATCTACAGCAAGGACAGAACAATTTCACTTGTTACCATGCAGCAAACCAGCCTGACCAGCACGCAAGAATCCAAAGGAGTTTGTGGGCTACTGCACCACAGTGATGATGGGCCACTCTGTAGAGTCCCCATAAAGAGACAGCAAGAGTTGTCACCATTTCCTGTTAGCAGATTTCCCATTGCAGCACACCTTCCCAACTTCTAACAGCTGAGAGATCTGTATCAGTGTGTGTTTCTTATCCCATATGGAGCCTGGAATAAACACATCACATGGTATTTCCCCAGCATGTAGACAAGAGGAAGCTGTTTGCCTCTATGTGACTTTTCAGCTAACCAATGACCCAAATGCAGTATGCCGTGCTTAGGAACCTCATGTGGATTTGTGACCCTCTTCAGAGAGCTTTGGGACTGTAAAGAGAGTAAACACAGATTACCCGCAGTTTTACTATTTGTGAGCACCATAATTTTTGCTTGCAAACTAATCTACATTATGTGCATGGGTCAGAAAAAGGTAGACATAAAAAGTTGCACCATTTTTTGTGTTCATCTTATAATGCTCCAACCACGAAATGACACAGAAACCGACAAATGACCTACATAAAAGCCTGGCAAGGTTTCTAACCTTACACTGAAGGCAGATCAGGAATACTTGCTCTTATGACAGCATGTCTCACCATAATGCTGTGCCTTTAGGCAACTGCTCAGCTCCTGGTGAAAACATGAAAGTTGCAGCAGGTTAGCTTAGCACACAGGTAACCCAGTCTTTGACCTTGCTGGGACATGTTGCTCCAAGTGAATCATGAGCATATTTAAGTTCTTCAGGACACCTGTCCCTAACATTCATATATTTTAGATAACAGTGTTATGTAGCTGCTGGACTGGACCATGTCCATGCACAGAGGAAACAAAAAACATCCCAACACCTCCAAAATGTGAAATCCTACGGAAACAAAAGATGTGAGATCAATGTGTTGGCTCAAATAGATACTCGGGACACAGCTCTTGCCCTTCAACTCTTGCTTCTATCTGCATAAGCTTCTCCACTGCATATCCTTGGGCACTTTTCCATTCAAAACTTCAGTGCTGAACCTAAAAACATTAACAGAAATTTTGTTTCTAGAAAACTTAGTGAAGCTGAGAGGGAAAAGGGAGCAGGCTCTATTGCTTGTCTGACAAAGGAATCTCTGCGTGAGTTAATTGAGGAATGAAGCACAAATACCTTCTGGGGCATCATGTAGAGAAGGGTAATTGACCTTCCCACACCTCGGTGTACTGCAAACCTTAACAGGGAAAAAGCAAGTACCTCTTTCCCACTGTTTAATTACGTTTCTACTCTACCGTGTGTGTCTCTGCCTGCTGCCTTGCCATTCCCCAGGCTCCGCTCCCCCTTCCCTGCCGGCTGCCATCAAGGCAGGTGGAGAAAATGAAGGTTGTTGAGAGCGCTGTGGCTGAACAGAGCAGGGGAGCAGGGGTGAGAGGAGCCCTGTGCTCAGTCTGCGGGCAGGTGGCTGTCCCGCAGGGCCGGGGCAGTGCGGGGCAATGCGGGACAGTGCGGGACCATGCAGGACCATGCAGGGAAGTGCGGGACAATGCGGAGCAGTGCGGGACAATGCAGGGCAGTGCGGGACAGCGTGGGCAGGGCAGTGCGGGAGAGCCGGAATGCGGGGCAGTGCGGGACAATGCGGGACAATGCAGGGAAGTGCGGGACAATGCAGGGCAGTGCGGGAGAGCGTGGGACAGTGCGGGACAATGCAGGACCATGCAGGGCAATGCGGGACAGTGCAGGACCATGCAGGGCAGTGCCAGGCAGCGCGCCCAGCGCTCCTGTGCCCCCGGCGCTCCAGCCCGAGCGGGCGAGGCCGCGGCCGGGGCACCGGTGGGGTCTGGACGGGACGAGTCCCTGGAAGAGCCACCCAAGTCCCGGCTCGGCCCGCTGGCCCCTGTGGCTCTGCAGCCACGTCCCTGTGCGGGG
>WBMV01007376.1:542018-584745 GCA_013396655.1 Campylorhamphus procurvoides
CGGGGCTGGCCACACAGGTGCTCGTGTGCCAGCCTTCCATCTGCAGCCAATGCTCAGGTGGACCTTGTAGCTGGGCGTTTTGGTGTAGTCAACAAAGCAGGTCTCTCTCTGCCCGCTGAGTTGGCGCTTGGGTGCTTTTTGGAAGAAATCAGTTTTGAGAACCTCAAGTAAACAGTCTTCAAGTTTTAGTTTGTCTTCCC
This sequence comes from Campylorhamphus procurvoides, assembly GCA_013396655.1. Classification (NCBI taxonomy): domain Eukaryota; kingdom Metazoa; phylum Chordata; class Aves; order Passeriformes; family Dendrocolaptidae; genus Campylorhamphus; species Campylorhamphus procurvoides. The sequence continues at coordinate 542,219 of WBMV01007376.1, forward strand.
CTTTGTTTGTTTCTGCTGCATAAAGGGCTGTGTTTCATCCTCTAATGAACACCTCCTGGCGAGAAGCACTATATGCCTTCTCAGAGAATAGGTGTTCTTGAGCAGCTACCAGGAACCCTCTTTGAGCCCTCTCTTTAAAACAGAAATGATGCAGCCCTTGTATCTGGCACTAAGGTGTACTTGGGCAGGAACCCACTATGAGGTACTTCCAAATTGCTCCTTTACTCTTGAAGTGCTTTCTCAAAGACAGGGCTGTAATAAGCAGCTGTTCTCAGTTGTCTTGACCTCCAGAGAGTGCTCAGTGTGTCTTGCTCCTTGTTCATTCCCTTTTTAACTCTCTATTTCTACTTTCTGCTCTGTTTCTTCTGTCTGTCAGCTCTTCCAAGCCCAGTTTGAGAGGACAGTGCAGAGACCCAAGAGGCCATCTGAAAAAGAAGAGGTCCTCTCATAGTCTGTTTAGCCTCTGTATGTTACCCACAGTAACCTGTGCCCTGCTTTGAATCCTTGCCTTCAGTGATGGCAGTGCTGCCCTGGAGGGACCTGTTCTGGCAGTGTACCTTTTCAAGTGCTGTGAAGCACGAGGCAAGCTGAGCTGGCATGTACTTTCCCCTCTGCTGTGAGGGGAAGGAGCATACCAGGAGGAAATACAGCTGTTCCAGAGCACTTCTGCCCCATGTGCAGCCGGAGCACGTGAGAGGAGGACAGACGCAGAAAGGGAGATTCAGGAAGAGAGTATGAGAGAGAATCAGGGGGAAGGGGGGTGGGCGGGGAGTAGGGGAGAGCTACAAACGGGGAGGAAAAGCTTTTTTATGTGCACAAATGTTATTTGAAGATCTGTTTAGCTAGGGCAAGAGCAAATATCCTAAAACTGAGATTGAATCTCTTGAGTCCCTGTTATTGTTCCCCCAGAAAGCACTGCTTTTTCATTCCACAAGTATTATGTGTGTCTTTCTGCCTCGCGCTTCTAGGCTCTTCACCATCCTCTGACCTCAAGCTGAGCAGGACATTGCCCTTAGCATCTGCCTGTCAAATGTGTAGTTCTCTGTGTTGTACATGAAATGATTATTTCCATAGTTGGTTAAGGCAAGTTTCCGAGGAATGTGAAACAAGAGGCATGCCAGTTCCTCTGGCTGGCCTTGACTGAAATGCAAGCTTTTTGGGGCAGGGGACTGTGCCTCGGAGGCTGTGGTTACTCTGTGTGTTACCGTGGGCAGCTTAGGGATTCCTTCCCCTGCCCCTGTCCCTCCCACCCTTCTCTTAGGTCTTATTGCTGCTCACTTGTTCCTTCCACTGTGCTGCAGCTGCTTCAGCCTCTCCCAGTTAGCTGTGGGGTTGTGCTTTAAACTGAACTACTGGAAAGTTCAGAAATCTGGGTAAGAAGAAAAGAACGGCTACTGCTGTGTCTGTATAGACTTCCCCTCAGCCCTGTGCTGAGTCTCCCCTGCCTCCTGCTTTGAGATCCCTCACCCCAGCTAATGGGAGTTAAAACAGTGGAAGCTCTCCAGCTGAGTCCTAACTAGTGTCAATGCCTTGTTATTTCTACTGAAATTACATGTTTAACTTTCTCTAGCATTAGTTTACTCTCTGAATGGCATCAGGTAGCAAGGGACTGCAAGACTACTAAACCTTTATCTTTTTTTATTCTTGGGGGCTTTTTTCTTAAGAAAACCCCCGAGTTATCACAAAACTGCAGCAGGGCTTTTATCTATGTAGTACAGTCAGAACTGAAGGTGTGCACCTAGAAAAATCTATTGGTTATAGAAGGAGCAATTTCCCACCTGTGACAACAAGTCAAAGTTTTTTTACATCTGATGACCTCCAGACCCTGACAAGGCCACTGAGGAGGACAAGCAATGCAAGTCCCTTCGTGAAGGGAGCATGCTGCAGTATTGCTCTCTATCATCTACAGTGCATGAAGTTCTAAAAGTTACTTTGTTTTCTGCCCTGTTTGTATAAACACCAAGCTGCTTTGGAGGGAGAGGAGGATATAGGTTGGTATTGTCTTGTCTGACAATTGTGGCATGAGGACAGGAATACAGACTTTCTTTGGAGGCACATATATTGTTCTTAGTGTATATGTGCAATTTAGTAAAATGTCCTTATGCAGCAGCCTTGAGAAATGTTCTGTGCTTTTAATTACATTGAATCTCTATCTGGTTAATGGACTTACATACAGAAACCATAAGAAATAGTGATGCAACAGAGGGGAAGATTTCTCTAAAGTTTGTGCTTGTGTCAAGGTAAACGTATGTTAATTGTGGCTTCTTCACAACAATGAAGTGTTATCAAAAATTGAATCTAATTAAATGCTTTTATGTTCTTTCTACTGATTTCTCTTATTCTTGGCTCCAATGTGAAGACTTTCTCCTTTTCTTCTTGTGGTGCACTGTAACTTGTGGTCTGTGGGATCCCTTATAGAAAGGGACTGTTGACTGTCTAGGTTCAAAACTGTTGGTGTTTGAGTAGGGCTGGGGAGACCAGTCTTTGTATGGGGAAATAGTTAAGGTCTGGAATAATAAAAGAGATTTTGGTAGTACCGAGGAAGAGGATACTGGAAGCAGCCACAAATCATCAAGGCAGGTGCCTGTCCTGTGTGCAGCTAACACCTACTTGTTTAGCTCCTTACTTCAAAGATATATGTAAAAATCTGCTATTGAAAAATAACTGCTCCACTGTTGGCAAATAACCCAGAAAAGGCATTATTAAAAACTAAATTTAATAAAGATATCTAGAATCATGCTTTAGTAGAAGGCTTCATTTAAAGTATTTTGTGTGCTTGTGGTGACTGGTATGATAGTGTAGTGCTCTCACGTAGCACCAGCTACATATGTACATGTGTCTGGCTATCTAAAGAGGTGGAAGGAGAAAGTATCAACTGTTTACTATGCTAGTACTCTCTGTGAGGGCTGTGTCACTGCTGCTGAGCTGAGATCTAAATCTGAATAGCAAAAAGATTACTTTTTTTTAGTGGAAGTAACCCTGAACATCAAGGCCCTGAAAGATACTGGAGTCACTCTTCAGCCTTGCAAGCACAGAAGTCTGCAAGAGCAACTGTCCTTGGGCCTCATCCAACACAGTTCACAAAGATCAGTCAGGAGCGTGTCTCAGGCTGGAGACGCAAGTGGTGGGGGAGCAGTTTCGTCTAAATCTGAGGGATCAAAGGAGTTCAGAGTAGAAAGTTTTTCCTAATTTCTGGAAGGAGATAAATGGGAAGCACAAGGAGTAGTTTGAGAGTGTTTTGTAATGCTGAAGTCAGCCATAACCTCATTAGTGTTCTTCATTTGGATCCAATTGCACACAGTATTCTCTGGAGTTAAAATGCATAGTTTTGTAACTCCGTAAACTACCAATGTAGTAGAAGCAAAAGTTTCTAAGATTTAATCTGTTTACGTGGTATCCCTCATCTTTAATCTTCTGAGTGTGTATGTGTGTGTAGCTCCTGCTATTTCCTTCTCAGGACAAAGTCCATGAGAAGTGCTCTCCTGCCCACCAGTGAATGCTTTCATGAGAGAGAACTCTTTCTCACTTGAGCTAAACTTGAGTATATATCTCCTGCTGAAGAAACTACAGGATATTCTTTAACGGGAAGTAATACAGAGGTTACAATAAATGCTCTTAGCAGTTCAGTAAGCCTGAAATAGCTTGTGCATGTTTCTCTTGTGATAACTTCAGGAAGTGGGGTGATTCCCTCTTCCTCCCTTTCTTTAATAGTTTTGGTGAATGCTGTGTTTGAGTGCTGAAATCATCTTGCCATGAAGAGTAGGCAGTGTGGAGCAGGTTTCTGTGTATTTTCTTGGACCCTGACTTAACAGGACAAAAAGTGAGCCCTAAGAAGAAATTGCATTCCTCAGCACATTGTCCCGCTTCCTACAAAAATTACCAGTAAGGTCCTTGGTAGTGAAAGTGGCTAACCACTGAGGCTTGTTGTCCAGAGAGCTTGTAAAGTCTCTGTTGTTGGAGATGGTCTGAAAACTGGTCTGAATAAGGCTTGAGCAATCTACTTTAAGCCAGGTTAGCCTTGCTCTGAACTAGATGAGATCCAGTAGTTCCTTCCAGCTGGCTGTATGCTATGTTTTTGCATTACTGGAAAAGCATGGGACTGCTTTTGTCTGTCCCCAGAACATGTGGGAATAAAAGTGGTCTCAAAAACATCTGAAAATGGCCTTGAGAAGCCTGAATAAAGACTTCAAAAATTGGAGTACATAGAAAAGCATAGTCTAAGGAAGCAATTTTGCCCAAAGTCTCATAGCAGCAGGTCAGTAATAGTGCTGGGAGAGGATCATAAATCTCCTGACTGGCAGACTAGTGCCTTAGTAGCTAAAAGATTTTGTCTTTAAATGTAAAACTATCTCCTTTCCCTACTCAACTATTTTCAGATCACTTATCCGTAGAGACTACTCTTACCCGCTGACATATTATATTCCTTTTTTTCTTGTCTTGCTTTTCCTGTCATACTCACAGGCAGCTTTAGTAGAAAAGAACAGTTTAGTGCATTGATTTTTTTTTTTTTCAGGAAACCTAGAAAATCAGATCTGGAAAAGAATTTGGTGAAATAAAGACAAGAGCTGTAAAGGAAATTTTTAGAAAGTGATGTTATTCCCAGTTAGTTGCACAACAATTAATCTCTTATTTTTAAGAGAGGAAAAGAGCTGAGAAAGTTGTACACTGAATCCCAGTTTGACTCTCTCTTTGTTTAAAAAAGAAAAATCACTTGAAAACTTTTAAAAATCTGTAAGCTGAGAAGAACACAGACCAACATTTTATAGAGTATCATGGAGTTAAGCTGTTAGTTAACTGCATCTGTCTTTCAAATCCAAATGCTATGAACAAGGCACCATTCAGATCTTCAGTTATAAGTTATGCAGAATTCGTTATGCTGTGTTTGTCTGAATTCTGTTGAGAGGAGAAAAAGAAAATCATATCAGATAAAAAAATCCATTACTCTTGTTTTGGTAGCTTGTTTTTTAAGTGATGAAGTACGATTTTTTTTTTTGTCTAGCACTTATGCAGGGTCATCTGCTAATTATTAGCAGCTGTGGAACTATGGAGTTGCATAAGCATAACTCAAAGTCAGTGGAGCCTTGCGTCACTGGGCAGATATATCCATTGCTTATTCTCCACAATAACAGATCAGTTTTGTAGCTCACTTGACACGAGTCCCTAAATGCTAAGAGGGTATCAGCAGGCATGGCAAGTTGGGAAATCCTTTAAGTCATAGAAACCAGATAAGATAATGTGTTATTTTATTGTTGCCACAACCTGTTGTCCAATTACACATGTGCATTGCTGTTTTGTGAAGAGAGCTGTGTGTCAGAATGGTGCCCTGTAACAGCTGAGCCTGCCAGTTACATAAAGCTGATTTGTCTGGGCAGCTTTGCTTGGAAGACAGGTATGGATGCTATGCCCATCTGCAGTGGAAGCAAGACAAGTGTGAGTGCTCAAAAATGTATCCCAAATTAGCCATGCTCAGTGATGTGGCTGAATACAACAGTCTCTTTTAAGCATTTGAAAAGGCCTCTTTACAATGGGAACACGTGTAGAGCCGAGAACTTGGAATTTCTTGGGAAGGGAAATACCTGCAGTGCACATGTGAGAGTGCTGGCAGGTCCAGCCTCTGCCCCCAGGTTTGTGATGCTGGCTCAGCACACCAGAAGATTGGGTTAGCAGTGTGAGTTTCTTCCTACTGAACCTGAGGGTATAGAGAACTTAATCTCCTGTGATTCTGACTTTTAAACTATAGAATATGTAATGAATTTTCTGATCCAGACCCTGGTTCTCTGGTTTCAAGTTGTTTTTTTTCAGCTTGTTTTCTCTTTTGCTGGTTTAAGATCTCCATAGGCAGAAGAGACTGTGAAAGGGTTAGTGCAGTGTTATGAAATGTGCAAAATATGATCCTTAAAGTATTTGTTCTCGAGAATCAGGAAGGTAAAATGAATTTCAGCAGAGTCCCTCTAGACCACTCCATGCACCCAGTGGCTCTGAGCTGTGCTCTGGCCCTTTTTGAACTGAAAGACACTGCCTCATTAGCTCACTTCACTGGCAGGCTCTGAAAATGGTGAGACCTTTAGCTGTCCTCAAATTACCCTGGTCCCTGAGGAAAGCTGTAGGTGCTTGGAGGCAACTTTGCAGGTCCAGTTGAAGTAGCACTGCAGAGCTGTAAGTGTGGCATTAATCTGGAACCCTTCTTTTATGGGTAGTCTCAACAGGATGGTAACTGTGTAACTAGCATCAACTCGGTAGCTGTTTAACAGAAACACATGGAGGACAAAAAGTATTTGGTGTGGGGGAATGAAAGATTGCTTCCATTCACTTTCTCCCTGAGGAAAGGATACTTACTTTGGTGATGCTGTTTTGCATCAATTTGACTTGCAGTTTGGCAAACATGGACAGCATCAGCCATGCAGTACTAATCTCTACATTCCTCTCTTCAACTTACCCCAACTCATCAGTCCTCTCATGACCATCACATCAATCACTGCTCTTCTGATGTCCTGAATTACCCAACATTGACTGGCCTACTTTGTGTAGCATATTTCCTAAACTGGTTTTCTGGCATGGAAATGCAAAACAGAGAATTTTCACTCTTACTTTCACATTTGAAGCTACTGAAAACAGTTTTTAAAGGAAGTATTAAATGTAAACCATAAAAGGTGCTGTGTTGTATGTGTTGTAAGTAAAGAGATCACTTGTTCACCATTAGTGAGTTTACATGACTCAGTGTAATCATCTCTTCGAATGTATCTCTGTTTGGTCAGATGCTCCTTTGTGTTTTTCATATGGTCATATGTCTTGTCTTTGATTTTAAGACCACTGAGATAGGGAATGCATTTGAGCAATGCCCAGTAGAATGCATTTTCTATTCCAGTGAGATGAAATGAAAAATCAAATGATAGCAATGTTTTGGTAAGGAGGTATGCAAATATGACTTCTTCAGTTCTGGGGAGAATACCATTCAACCGAGGCCACAAAAGCAACACCTACTAGTCTATCATAATTTCTGTCTACAGGTTGCAGTTTTAAACCACTCCAGGCTAACACGACTTTGAAACAGCAAGAAAGATAATCCATAAAAGTACAGCTTTTCTTATCAATAGTTCTGATGGCATCATGGAACCTGAAACTCTCAAATGGCAGCAGATAGCCCCAAAACTTCTTTTTTTTTTAATAATAATACACAGAAGGAAACTGTAAAGAAATCATTCTCCCTTGGAACTTCCTCCTGTATTTGCAAATAAAAGTTCTGCATTTGATCTCAATATGTGGCTTAGGGAGGGACAGAAAAAATATTTCATGGCCCAATTTACTTTAAATAGATTATTCATAATTTGATTAGTGTCCCTTGGGTATAAATGAACAGCCCATGTTCTTATGTCATTTGAAATTAAAACTAAACATGATGCCTTTCAAAGTGAAGCATCTTTCTCTGAGGAGTTACTGCATACTTATACTTGCTTGTACCCTTAGGTGGAACTAGAGCAATATTTTATTTCCTCATTTATTGGTTATCCTTTTCCTAGCAGCTCTCCACAGGATCAGTGTCTCCAAGTTTTATTATAGCGTTTTCTTTTTTCATTAGTGCATCCTTAAAAAAGTGTGCATGCTGACTGGTGTCAAGAGGAAGACAAATTAACTTGAGCTGCTGTAGGGAACTAGAAAATGAAGTGTTCCATAACTGACAAACAGCTTGAGATGACTGGACAAGTTCCCTCTTTATTCATCTAAAATGTGCCAGTTGTTTAGCAGAACATCCCCGATAATGCAAGTGAATTGCAGGGTAAAACCCAGTTGGATGTCATCATATGCAGTACTTAAATGAGAACACTGAGGGATTTTGTGCTTCCAAGAGAAAGAGTTGTCATTGTTGTCTTCTGGTTTGTGTTACTTTAGAAGTTCCCCAAGAAAGTTTTCTCTTAGGAAGAATAATGGAGTTTATAGTTGTTTATAGTAAGAGTGGTATATATGACTTCTCTTTTTTCGTTTAGACTGAAAGCTTTTTTATCTTCTCAAAAATGTTTGTTCACTGTGCTCTCACTAATGGCCAAGACTGAGGAGGCATTAAGGAAATCATGGTAATTATACCACATGATATATAATACCACAGCATTTACAGATCCCAAGGCCTTTGCTCCAGGCCATCCACTGTGAGACATGGATAGAATCAAATGAAAATAGAATCAAAAACCTCCAAGAAGGGAAAGTATAAAAAAAAGTGTATTTTCATTTTCTTCCTTTTATATAGAGATAGAGATGTCCCACTGCTATATCATACTGACACTTTATGCCCTAGGAAGTGAGAACAGAGATACACCCAAAAAGAAATTGCTCTGGACTAGCAAAAGGTCTGGTAGGTGCAACCCTGGCTCCAGTCCTGCCCTTGATGTAAAGTTGCTGTGAAGGATCCATGCTGAGATGAGACCAGTGGGGTAGGATTGCTCCTGATAAGGTCAGGACAGCATTTTCTAGGGCTTTCCCCTGGGCTATTATCTGTTAGGCTTGTGGAGGTGCTCCCTCCATTCTCTGGCAGACACCGCTAGTTATTTTTGAAAATCAGCATCCTGAAGGCAGGATCACTCTTTTTTCTGCTCTAAAGCTCCAGTGCCCATGACATCTTTCTTTTAAAGATTTGCAGGGTCATTGTGATGTGATTGTGTTGGGGAGGAAAAGAAATCATATCTGCAGATATGTTTGGTGGATAAACTTTCAGTTTTGTCCAGTGATGTCACAAATTAGTCTGTTTCTGTATTTAACTCTGGCATGTCCAGGTCTTGGTTTCTTAATTCCTCAGTGGAGCATATGACCCCAGGTATCACTATAATTTTTTGTAATGTGCATTGGTTCAGGATCTCAGACCTTGTCATTAAGGAATACTGTCTGGTATAGGGCAAATATAAAATGAGGGAATTTTTAAATAGTTCTTAAGGGAAATAGCCTCATGGACAATCAAGGGTCTTCAAAACCGGAATTTCCTAAAGTGATATGAGGTGCTGGCTTTAGCATTAGAAGTTGAGAGAGCAGTCCTTGTCCCATTTAGCACTGAAAAGCCTAAAGTTAAATATCACAAAGTTTACTTAAATCCAATCTAGCAACATCATGAAAGCTCAAGTAGGTATACACAGCCTGTCTCACAGCTGGTGCAGCCGAGCACCTGCTGGTACCCTGTAGCATCAGGGAAGCAGGTGAAGAAACACCTTTAGGCTCCCGCAGCGTGTGGGGATGCTTTGAGGCATTGCTGATGAGAGCTGGGGAGTATCAACTGCAATTCATCCTCCATAAGGAACTGTGCTGGGTCTGCTGGGACTTGGCCCACAGGCCAACTGGAGCTGTTGGGCTCTACCAAAATGCCTGTGACTAATCTCCTACCCCAAGGGACCCATGCTTGTAGTCTCCCCCTTACTCTGGGGCAGCTGTAATTTTTCAGGCCAAGCCAGGAGGGTTTTCAGAGGTCCTTGCTGTTTTCCTCTGTGCTGTTCTCTTAGGTCATTGCTATGGTGCAGCCTCTCAGGAGAGCCAGCCAGCTTTGCTGAATAGTTTAGAAATTGGACTGCAAGGCATTTCTGCTCTGTTAGTAGCACTTGCTTCAAACTACACAGTTGGGAGTTTCTGTAGTGCATAGGTAACACCCTTGGAGCCATAAGCCATGTACTTTTAATTTTTTTGTTCTCTACTGGGTACTTGGCCTTTTGCTAGTGGGAGAGGAAAGAAGAAACAAAACACATGTCGAGTGGGATGCAGACAGATGATTCCAAGTTCGGTCAGGTGTCAAACTTCTGTTAATGAGGGAAACCTGTTGCCAAGCTGCTTTGAGCCCAAATATCATACTACTACCTGCACGTTTGGGTTATCCTGATTGATAGTTCCCGAGCATGTTATGGGAATATGCATACCCAAGGCATGAGAAGCCCAGCTCCTTTTGTTTGTCTTGCCATGGAAACTGTAGGATATTCCCATAACTTTTTGAGGTAAAAGTGTCACTTTGTCTTGAGTGCAGTCTCCTGATAACTGACTCAATTTCAGCAGTTGATGAAACCAGGTTTTGATGCGTGGCAATATAGGGCATTTTATTTCTAAACCAACAGTTTAACCTAGGTGAGCTGTTACTAAACATTGCTTTCTGTCAGGTTTAGCATAGTCTAAGTGCAGTGAGTTGGTAATGCCAGGTCTGCAAGACAGAAGTTCCTTCTCAAAATGGCACTGAATGACTTCCACGCTGAAAGCCATGATGAAGTAGTCAGATTGTCAAGAAGGTTGGAAACTGTTCCGTGATGGCTACTGAGTGATCCTTGCAGACCAGGGCCAGCACTTGGCATAGTGATGTGAGCAGTGTGCTTGGATGTGTCCCATGTGGCTACCCCTTGTGTGAGAGAGATGTAGGATTTCACTACAGGGATGAAATTTTTTCACTATCTGTGGAAACAGATAACATTAGTCTCCAAGGCTGATCCGGGTGCTTTTCATGGTCTCTGTAATTCTCTGTCACTTTTTTAACTACTGCTCTCCTAATTCCTAATAATTGCATAGATAATTAAGTGAGAATATGGTATGCAGTATATATACATAGTCATATACTAAGCCTCCCTTACTCCTGTATATTCTTGGGAGAATATAGTTGTCAATAAATATTAATGAAACAAAAACACATGATCTGATCTTGCACATGACCTGATCTTGCTCACCTTACTTGGGCATAGCTCAAATCAGTATAGGATTGCTGACACTTGTACCTAGGCAAAGAATAAAAGATTTCATCCATTATACAACAGAGAAGCTGATTATGTTTTATAATCACCCAGCAAGTATGCACAAACTGCCATCCATGGCTGTATTTGGCATCCAGGTATTCCTGATGTGAATTATACCACTCATGGGAAGAATGCAAGAAATGGACTAAAGTTCCCAAAGATTGGGACTTACTTTCCCTTTGAAAAAAGTTTGAAGGGGCATGAGCTTTGGATAGGAGATGGAGAACGTAAAGGGGAAATAAATTAGGCAGCAGTAACAGCTTGAAATTGTGTGGCCTGTGTCAGATGAAAAATTGCCCTTGCCAATTGATATCTTTTAATTTTGCCGTCATAGCATGCTCATGTGTTGAAAAAAGGGTACTTGAAACCTAGCCATTGCCATTAGTACAGTATAACAAACACTGCTCTAGCAAAACAGCTAGGTAGATTTTACTGGGCAAAGAATATTGAAAATACACTTTGGAAAGATAGCACACACTGTTTATTATGTTGGTGGACCTGCTGAGTAATCCCATATTCTTTGATAGGGTCAAAGAGAAACTGTCTCAAGCTCATTGTATAAAAAAGCAACAGACTAAGAAATTAGGCTTTATGTGAAAATAAGTATTGGAAACAGCAATCAGTGCTGTTCCTTTTATTAAAACTTCCTTTTTGGTTCCTGAGAACATATTAATGTTATTAGAAATATCTATAATGATATAAAGGGACTTCTGCAAAGGCAGAGTTCTCCTTTTAGAAATATATCTTACTATATACATTTAAATATAATATGTATGCAGTGCAGAACTCTTCCTCAGGAGACTATTAATGTCTGTATTATAGGAGCAGGGAGGACAAGTAACTTTGAGAGCAAGGTTTATCAGTTCAGTGGTTTTCACTCAAGTCAAGAAATAGACATTTGTAGGCATAGTACATTTTCTTAGGAATGGCTTTTATTTATGTGGCTGTGCTCTTAAAGGATAATCTGTGGCCAAAACCAAGGGTGATAGGTGACACTGTAATGTCTTACATGCATGTAGCTGTATAAAGGGTTTTGTCCCAGAATTTTTTGGACTTTGAGTTGTTTTCTCCTGGTTTCAGACAGGACCAGAACAGTGTGAAAACTCTATTTTCCACATATGCATGAATACAGAGGGGGAATCTGCTAGAAATTTTTTGTCTATCGGATTGTTCACGTCCTGGATGAAGGACAAAATAGATTCTCTCTTTTATCTGGTGTGATTCTCCCATCCCTGAGGACTGTGTTAATATTTCATCATTTTGAAGAAATGTAGTGGGCAACATTAAATATTTACATCACTCCAAAGTCACACAGATGCCACCAGGATACCTAGCTCTACATCACACATGCTCTAATTCACCCCAAACACCCACTGTTTACTAATCTTCAGCCCCCGTCTGTGCTGATAATGAGAAAGAGGAAATGGAAACAGCAGGGATTATATGCTACTGAGAAGTCCCAGTTTCCATGCCTGGTTGTAATTCTTTCAACAAACTTGCCAACTGTGCTCCTGCTTTGAAGTTTGAGCACCTCTGTGTTAATGCTTGGCTCTGGTGATTTGGCCAACAGATTTGGGGTTGGTTGGTTTATTTGTAGTTGCACATTAGCAGTTCCACGTGAGGGCTTACTCTTGCACTCACCTGTACCTTCTCAAAGTCAGGAGCAGTACAGACTGTTTTGCCTGAGCACTGACAAGTTAATTTTTCATATTTGCTGGTTAAGGGTACCAGGTAGAAAAAAATTCCCCACCATATCCATTATTGTGTGTGTATAGCCATAGCCCTATCAGTGAGAGGGGTGAATGTCCATATAACGAATAAATAGGGCTTATTTTTGTAAGGCAAGAGGTATATTGAATGCTGGGTTTCAGAATATTCTGTTAACCTGGATCACCATGTCCAATATACTCAGATGTGTTAATGTAGGGTAGTGCAAGTTCCTAATCTAAACCAAAAACCTCAGAGCTTGTGATTGCCTTTTTATCCCTATAGCACTGGACAAGCTTATCATTTGTGTAAATAGCTTTACAGCAGTGACTGTTAACATCCCTGTGTAGCTTATCTGTTAGGCCACAGTGCAACTTGTTATTGCTGCTGGGGTGGTCCTCTAATCATAAATCAAACACCATTTGATCTCATGGCAAGTGAGGGGAGGTCAATTTACTGTTTTGAAAACAACTTGTGCCATCTGCAGGCTTACTAGCACGTGCCTCCATTAAGTACCCAGATGTACATAAAGGAGGGCTTCAGGTATGCTTTCCGCCTAGAAACCAAAGAGAGGGTTTTGTCTTGTGTATATATAAGGTAAGACATAGCATTAGTTCCAAGTTGTTGGCTTACACAAGATTACTGTCAAAAATCCCCATTAAAACATAGTTCCTTTGGAAGATGCTAGCCAACAGATTCCTCATGTATGACAAGGATGGAGAAATAAGTGATTTGTTCACAGAAGATAAAATTTATCAGGCTTCAGATGTTTCTCTTCATATCTTAATGGTCCACAGTCAGCGCTGACAAATGCTCTGGCGCCTGTGGTGACTCAGCAAACCCTGCTGTGAGACCTCTGTGGACACGGTGAGTGCCCCCGGTGTCACGCAGCTGCCTCTGCTGTCTCTGCAGGGTCTTCTCCATGGCCCCACTGAAAGGCATGGCGAGGTGCTGCTGCACTCTGAAATTGGCTGAAGCAACACCCTGGGAGGCTGTTTTCCTTGGGCACAGATTAGAAGTGACTGGGAGACTGCTGTGAGTTACCTGCTGGGCCACCGAATTCTTCCCATCTTGAACAACCCCGAGTGTCTGGGGGAGGATATAAAAGTACATTTGCCCCACCAGCAACTCCAAGCATAGCTTTGGCACAGTCCAGTATATGTCACTAGATCCTCATGCAGAGGTTGACACATTAGAAGTGACTTTGTAAACGTAGCCCCTTCTTAAAACAGAGTGAAATAACCCTTCTCTTGTGAGGGATCCCGGCTGTCTGAACGCTGCTGGGGGAGCAGCTGGGGGAGGACAAAGAGGCAGTGTGTGCTGAGAGCAAACATGGCCACTTCCTGAACTCTTCAACTTCCCCTCTGAAGCTCTGGGTCCGGCGTATCGTGTCTCTGCACGCTCACCGAGGGGAAAATGCTTAAGCTGCGTGAGCCCCACAGTCCTCTCAAGTGTCTTCCAGTGTAAATAATACCTTGGCCATTTGGCCCAAAACCTTCAATGGGGGTAGAGCAGGTGCATCTGCAGACATGTGTTTGCACATGCACCCTTACTACAGCTGCAGGAGCTCAGACGGGTGTGCACAAGTAGGAGGGTATGTGTGTGCTCCAAAAACGTCTCATGCAAAAGCACCCATTTTGTGCATTAGTTTTTATCAGTCATGCACTATTTTCTTTTGTGTGGATATCCTTTGCATGTTTACACATAAAATATTTACATCTTTTATTAGCTGGGTGTGATTTGTTCAATACTTAGCTGCTGCTCCTTGAAATCCTGTTGTTGCTGCCTCCTTGCTAAAGGTCACTGCTCCCACATCTCTGTGGATCCTCAAAACCATTGCCACTCCATTTGCAGTAGGATTAGACAGATTATTTTAACCCACTGATAAAAATTGTTGGAGCTAGTTTGGCTTGTTTGGTAGTACTAAACTAGCAAGTGGTAGTAGGAAGCCCTGCGGCAGCAGATGGGAATGTAATCCCTGGCTGGTGGTCACCAGGAGGCTGCTCACAACACTGATGTCTTCATCTGGCACAGTTTAATTTAAAAGATGACATGTTAGTGGAAACCTCTTAATTTATGTAGAAATTACATAGAATGCATCAATTTGTGGGCAAAGAAGCAGCTCCTGTTGGCTTTCTCTGGGACTGTCGCTGTAGCTGTGGTTTGTCTTACAGCCTGGGCAGTGGCTTCCTGCTGACACTTGTCCCCTCATGCCTGAGAGTGAGAAAAAGAAAAAAATCACCCTTTGAGCATGAGATCAGTTCCTCAAAGTGGTCCATGGCACGGGCTGTGGAACCACTGTGCCAACACACCTGAGACAGCTGTGGAGCGCGGTGGCAGAACTGAACGGTGGTGGCAGGAGAGCCACGAGTGAGTATTGCTGCCAAAAGATTTGTATCCCAAATGTGCAGCAACACTGTTTGTTCACTCTCTTCCTACCTTCAGGGTCTTCTCATTCACACTTAGGTTCAGCTAAACCCTACCTGTGCCCCAGCACAAATATTTACAGTCTGTAAGGGAACCCCTCTGGCTTTGTAACCCTACTTTCACACAGTCCTTGCCAGGCTGATCAGTGCCCCAGGCATTGGCTGTTGTTATTTCAGCTCTCTCTAAATAAAGGGATGTTTATCTCCACCCCTTCCATTAGCCGAACTGAAGAGTGTTGAACATGTTCCACAAGGAGCATCTTCCAGCAGAGCTGTATCTCCTTGCTGACCCTGGTAAGACCATTCTGCCTCTCCTCTGACATCTCCAGGCTGTGTCAGTATTTCTGGTGTTGGTACCACTTAGGTTTAGATCACCTTTCCAAAATTCATGTGACTTTAGAAAAAAAATTATGCTAAAGCAACACCTATTGACTAATCCTGTAAACATACTACTCTAATCCAAGACTTTTCTGTCCTTCCTTCTGTGACATAGATTCAGGCCTGTTCATCCTAGCACTAGATAACAGTATATGGATGCACATTGCTACAACTGAGAAAACTCCTACTTTTCTGGAGACATAAACTATACTTTTCATAGGACTCAAACTTTTTTTGCCACATTCAAAGGAAAATATCTTTGCCCTATTAAAAAAAAAAAAATTGCTGGTAAAATTGCAGCTGTTTCAATTCATCGATTCTTTACCCCTATGAAATTTTGATAAACAAATATCCCTTAACAGAAATTTCCCATGCTGGCAGTCTAATGACATTCTCCACTACTGCATTTGTTTTCTTCTTAAAAGAAAAAAAGAAGGAAGGGGGACACTGAGCATACTGTAACAGAATCACATTCAGCATTTGGTGCTAACATAAAGAAATAGCACCAAAAGGTCTATTGAATCATGGAGTGATTCAGAGGGCAGTAGAGGAGGGCTCTTTGGCTATGCAGAAATGTCAGTGGTTCAACATTAGATCATAAATTTCTTAAACATGTTGTGAGAGACTTTTAGTTGTTTAATCTGATTTTAAAACATAAGCAAAGTGAGTCTAGCAAGGTGCAGTGAGGAAGTGTGGTGTCACATGCCACTCTACAGGAAATGAGACCGAAGCTGCTGGGGAAGTTCAGAACTGGGTGACCTCCAACGGATTCAAATAGCACAGGTTAGTTCTCTTAAAACCTCTCTTTAACTGTCCTACAGGGGTTCTCCATGTGTATTTTCACTGATTTTTGGCAGCAGTGGATAAGGAGTGGTCCATATGGCAGTTCTTAGCAGGTAGTAAGCAACATGGGCTTTCAGAGCAGAACTGTACAGGGCAAAAATAGGAAGCTCATCTGTGAGTTAACTTGGTTTGTGAGAAGCTTGGAGCCTGCCTTGCAGTACAACAGCAGTGTGGACCTGAGTCGTGTTAGAAATGTGGATGAAATCCTCTCTATCTTTTTAAGAACTTTCAAATAATAAGTGAAAGGTCTGAATCTTTAATAGAAGTGTCCAGTGTTAATAAATACCAAAAAGCGCTTTTCCAAGTACAAGTTTAAACCATTGACTATACTGAAAACTTCACTTTGTTTGTTTTGGCTGCACCAAGTAGCTGTTCTCTTTGATTTTACTGGTGTAGTCTCTTGTTAAGGTTTTCTCTCGTTCCTAGTGATTTCTGTTGAGGAATTCCATCACAGCTTTTCTGTGCTGTCAGTTTTTGACTTGGGAACACACTGTATCAGGTGTAAAATGGCACTAGGTTGGTTCTGGATAACTTGGGAGCTCTCAGAGAGAGACTGTTTAATGGGATGTAAGTTTTGTACTCCTGTGTAAAAATATAATTCTTACTTTTAAATTACTAGGTGATTTTGTTTAATTCAAAATCTTAAATGCAAAGCTGGAATGAAAGTTACAAAGAAAACAACCTTCATGACGATAAAATATAGCAGTAATGCTGCACAGAATCTGAACTAAAACTAAATCCCAGCATGGGGCCCACATGTGATAGTGCTGGGAGAGCATGGGGAGAAGCAGAGGTGATGGCCACACAGGGCTCGGGTGGTGGTGGCTGGAGATGAAGGTGCAGAGGGTCCCCTGGGTCACCAGGCAAGGTCACAGCCTGTGAGGCAGAGGGGCTCGGACAGTGGCAGTGGCAGGGATCTAACATGAAATGAGCTGCTGGGGATGACAGTGTTGTAACAAGGGCATGACAGACATTAAAATCAAAGTTTTGAGTGTCAGGAAAGCATTCCTAAAACTGCCCATACTTCTTGCCAGTGATGTAGAAAAACAGACTAAGCTCCACAGCTCTCTCACCCTCCTCGTACCACGTCACGGACCAGGCTGCTCAAGCAGGGAAGTACCCGGCTCTTCCTGCACGTGGAGGTGGATGCTGTGCCTGGCCCTGCTGCAGGGCACCAAGGGTCTCGGGGAGCTGGGAATAGCAGAGCTCTGTTTCTGGGCACTTAACAGCTCTTTGGCTCAGCCTGGCACAGCTTGCTCTCATGTTTCAAGCTTTGGGGTTTTACACGCAGAGGAGGCTTTGGCCTTAGCTGGGGTCCTCTGCTTCTATAAAACCAGCAAGTTTTCAGAGAGCCAAAGTTCTGCCCCACATCAGCCTTTGTGATGTATTAGAGTTTATAGCCTTCACCAGAGCACTGTTTAATAGGAATGTGATTTAAAAGCAATTTAGTAAAATCCCACTGCAGACATTTTCATTTCAGCCTAATCCTGTCTTATAGTGGCTCATCTCAAATAGATTAGGAGTTGTTTTAAGCTAAATATAATGGCTTGTAAATAATATATTTGAGCCTCCACTCAGTGGCTTGTGCCAGGCATTTGAAATTGAATTTAAAAATAAACTAATACACTTTCCTAAATAAATCAACCCTAACGCTTCTACTCTGCTACCAGGAGTGAACAGAGGCAACCAAGGTTCAAAGAGCAGGAGTTGAAGAGGGGGGGATTTCTGAATGGGCCCTTTCCACCAACTTGTATTATGAAAACCAGGGAAAGAATGTTTCTTCCTCTAACAAATTAAAAAGAAAATCTGCAAAAAGAGGAAAGGGAATAAAGAGTACAGACTAAACAAAATGAAATAAATATGCATTGGAATGAGAGAGAAGGAAACCAAAAAAGAAAATAATAAAAAATGGAACCAGATGGGGATAAATTCTGGGCTCGGGGAAAGGATTATACTCTTCTGTTGAACTTCAGAAGGAAGAGAGACTGTGTACGTGTGGTTTTGTGTATTCAGAGCATCTATGGAAGAAAAATACATTTTTCTGTATGATTTTGTAAAACTGTTTAAGTTTGTTTCCCTTGGACAGTGTTAGTATAGAAGTTTATAGGTTTGAGAGAACTTCAAAGTTAAAGTAACATTGAAGAATGCTTAATTCTTCAAATTAAGAGAATAAACCACTCAATGCCACCTTAGTCACTTAGTTGTGCTCCCTAAAAACTACTCAGCTGCATTACTCTGTTGACCTTGTGTCCACTGTGCACTTAGATACACATCCACAGTATTCTACTCTCTGCAAGGGGGAAAAGTAGGAGTTAAGATGTGCAACAGCAACTAATGCAAACCTGAACTGCGTAGGCCAGCTTCAGTGTGTTTATAGCAGGATGCCCTTGTGGGTTTCATTTCACCACATAGTATATACAAAAGTTTCATGGCAGTGAGGGACTGGATGGAGTCTTGGTACTGATTTCTAAATAGGAGTAAATATGTAAAATGCTGAATGGCTACTGTTCTTATTGTTTACTTTAAAATTACTGGATTGTTAAAGTCATTTGGTTGTTCTAATACTAAATACATCAAATGGACAAGTGTATCTTTTGCTGGAACATTATTTGTTGCCCATCGCTGTCACATCTTTCTGGTTGTTCCCTCTGCCTTTCCCCCCACAGCCCCCATGAATGCAAGCTCTGTAATTATCTGTTAAAAGCATCTAGACATTGAAGGAAGTTAATTTTACTTTTGTTTAATTGATTCATTTCAGTTTTTGCATAAATTTTTCTCTAGCCTAAACTATAGAAACCTTATTACAAAGTTAGTCACTGAACCACGTCTCATGAGGAGTATATAGTTGTGGATAACTCTGTTCAGTCTTACCATCGCATCCATCTCTGGGGCTTTTATGCTTTTCTGTTTTCCCTCCACCATTTATATGGGCTTTTACTACGCTATGCTGAAGTTGGGGGAATTATCTTAAACTTCTTTGAGAACAAATTGGGTCCTTTTGCCTCAGGGACTGATACGGAGAGCACAGCCAGTGTGTTTTCCTGTTCTGATTCCTCTTTAGAAGAAGGGGGGACTCTTCTTCACATGCTCTGTTTCTCATGCAGAACTTCAACTTAGGCAAGGAAATACGTAGTAGTTATGTACCCAGGCTCTGTGATCTCAAATGGTTCACAATTAATAGTTTTTTTCTTTTCTTCCTTGCAGGAGCGTGTAACCTGGGAAATGTTACTGCATTTTAATTAACTTCAGAAAGTGTATTCTGGACTGAATTGACCAGACCTCCTGTTCTATGAAAGCATCTCTCCTGCTGGTGACCAGGTACAGAACATGTGGGGTTTGCACTGAGAGGGGAATGGGAGTGGGTAGAAGTCATGGTGTGAGCAGCAGCGCAGGAAAACATCTCTGGTGTGTGTCATTCCTGGCCTGTAAGAGTTGGAAGGCATAGAGCCATCTCTATGTCTTAGATTGCAGTGTGACAATATAGGAATCATTCTTCTTCAGGGCAGGATTAATGGCTGTACCAGTTTACTGGCATGCTCTGATGTGGCACACCTTTCCTAATGACAGATTTAGGTGCCTTAGGTTACATCAAATTTTATGCCAAATCCACAAGATTTTACCAATTGCAGAGGGTTGTTTTGTTAGGGTTTTTTTTCATTCCAGTATCATAAGGTTAACAGTGAAGGGATTTAACACTTGGCAAGTAGGTCAGGACACCTAAGGTATTTATTATATGACCAGGCACTGTTAATTTGTAGTTGTTCTGACTTAGAGCAGACGACTTTATATTTGAATACTGTACAGTGAAGCCTGCAATGTTTATGGTGTGATGCTAATGAACAGCAATAGTATGAAAAGGTTCACTGAGACATATAGTTAATAAGAAAGAAAGAAAGAAATAACTTCATTTGTGGATCCACAACTCTCATCAGGCATGATGGACTGCTACTGGATAAGGATTGGTGCAAAGACTATTTGGAGAATTACTTTAACAGGACTGAAAAAGAGGGTATTATTGTGTGATCAGTAGTCAAACATAACTTGATTGGACATTGCTGGTAGGAAAGGAGGGCCTGTTTGGAGCATGGACACATGCAGATAGGGAAAATATGGGTATTTTTAAATTGACATTTATATTTTATTTCAAATTAGTAAACTGGATGCTGCAAAAAAACTTCAAATGCAATACTGAGATAAAGATGGTGAATTATGTCACCCTCTCCCATTTTATATATGATATGGGATTATGGGGCATCCTAGGAACAGCAGTAATGATGACAGACAGCACAAATATAGTCTGTGAAGAAAGACTGGAGGAAATATGATTGCTTAGCCTACAGAGGAGAAGATCAAATAGACATGTGAACAGTTTTTAAATAGCCATGAAGAGGAAAGGAATAAATTCTTCTACTCATCAATTGTAAATAGGATGAGAAACAGTAAATGAAATCACAGCAAAAGAGGTCTAAATTAAGTACTGGGAAAATCTTCATTAGCTGTTAGGATAATGAAGTAGATGACTAAGGGATATTGTAGAATTTCCATCAGTGGAGATTTTTAGAGAAAAAAAGAGATAAATACCTGCCAGGAATGATATAATCCATAGTGGCTCAGTGGAAGAGTAGAAGCCTTCCTCCAGCCCTGCTGTCTTTTGTTCAGTATTTCAGACTCCTTGTTGACAGTGACTCTGAATTTTTCTGGTTATTGACAGAAGCTGAATAGTTATTTAAAATTAACATTTCCATATGTACAGTATATCCCATACTCCACTTTTCAGGGAGAGGAGGCAAAATTCTGTCCCTGAGTTTCCTGAGATTTTGTTCTTGTAATTTGGGACTGAATAGGTAAAATGAGTGCATTATACTCAGCACTGTGGCAAAGTATTGAGTTCTTGTTAGCAGCTGGCATGTAACAACCAGGACTACTCCTGGTGTAAGAGGGAGACCTTAAAAGGCATATCTTGCTGCTTTCTCAGGTGAACAGCTGTGGGAAACTGCTCATTTTTAGCACAGATCTCAAATCTCTGGTATTAATGGCAAACTTCAAATTCACTCTGGCTGCACAAAACCAGCTTGGTCTGCATTGAACAGCATTTCCTAATAGCAGGTTTTGGTGGATCAGGGCTCATCTGAAGAAGCATATGGCTGAAGAATTCATGCTTTGTTCAAACAGCAGCCCTGGTGCTCCATACCCCTTCTGTGCAGAAGTAGGGCTTTTTTCCTGTGTGGTGGTGCCTAGACTGGCATTCCCTACAACCCAATCTCCTGCGAGTCTGCCTGCTCACAAGGGCCTTGGCAGATGGAGAAGAAAACAGTGATGCTTTTCCAGTCATCAGGACTGCAGTTTAAGAGAGAAAGTAGACTTCATGAGAGTAATAATGTCTTATGACCCAATAAATCAATACAAAGCTTCCTTGCAGCTGTGCACTTGATCCAGATATTACAGCGCTCTGAATTTGGAAAAAGTGTTCTTTTTAACTGGAGGCTTGTGGCCTCAGATTTGAAGTGGCTCTTAACTCTCCATTTAGTTACAAATTCTGGTTTTGAAAGCAGAGATGTTGGGATTCATATTTCAGTTTGCCATATGCTAAACTTAGCCTTCAAATTTTCGTAAAATAAACCCAGTCTTGTTTTGCCCATGCAAGCTTACCAAGTCGTTCAGCCAGTCTGGTTGGGGTTTTGGCCGTATTTACAGGATTTTGCAGATGTGATGCTAACTTTAGCTAGGGCTTAACAACTGTGACAGCCACTCCTATTACAAATAAATTAAAGGGGAAATTGGTTGCCACCCTCCAATACCTGCTGCTTCAGGGCACCTGCACTGAGCACTCCAGCCTGCTGTGACCCATTTGTTTTCTCCTCTGAGTTTCTGGTAGACTGACATTAGCAAGGACAAATTTGAGCAGTCCTGTGGAGTAGGAGGACTTGTTGAACATTCTAAAGAAGAAATGTGAGCGTTGAATGATGGTATGTGGCTGCTTTTGGTTTTGTGGGTATGTGTTTTCATGGCAGTGGTGTGTCATACATACTTTCTTTTTTAGCTGAAACTACACCATGCTATTACTTTTTATGCCAAAAGCTGCATTTGGAATACCAGCAGGAGCTCAGCTAGACCTGCTGTCTTGAATGAAGGCAAATAACCTCCAAACCCAGCTGCTTCCTGTGTGGCAGGATGCCTCAGAGCTTCCAGGTAACACGAAGGTGTGATGCTGGCTGGGCACCGCTTCCAAGAATCTGGCAAGAGCAGGAGGTGCTGCTGACCCCAGGGCAGCTGGCTGGGGCATCTTGTCTCTTATCAAGCGATGGTTTGCAGCTCCTGCCGAGTTCAGGCAAGATGTGGATTTGTCATTCTTGACATATTCACCTGCCTAGTACATCCTCCTGGCTCTGACTCATCTAGATATGACCTCATGGGGAATGTCACAACAGCAGCCTGGGCCCCCTGGTAAACCCATGTCCTCCAGGGCTGGCACCCATGTAGCACACTGCTTTTGACTACACTTGCTGCATGGAAACCTTTGGTTGTCAAAGGTCATAGAAAATAATTAGAGATATAAGTATTTAAAACTGAATGGAACTGCTTGGTTTTTACTCACCATGACTTGGGCAAGCACTATCTTTTAGTGTGTGTGGACTCCACCAGCTTCACAAGTAGAAAGTGGAGGGTGCTGTGTGTTTCCAGCTGCAGTGTGGCTGCGCTGCTTTCCTGCTCGGGAAGGCAGCACAGGACCTACCTCCTCTTTGCTTAGGGGAAGGTCGACAAGTTCTTGTCCTAAGCTGGGAAAGACTTTGCCCTGCCTATTTTTTGGCAGAATCCATTAATAATCATTCTTTCCATCTTCTTTGCTCGCTAGCTAAATACTTGCCATGTGCAGCTGTAAAAAGTTGTTTCCAAAGAGAAATAAATTGGAGCAAAAACTTCTGTAATCGGAGATGCGGAGGAAAGCAGAAGGGCGTTTTCAGTTTGGTGTCCTTGATTGCTTTTTGTTTGGTTTGTGCCATGCTTTAAACTAGAGCCCTTTACAGGACTGTGGGCCCCTTTGCTTGTCTGCATCTGTGTTCTCCTAGTCTTAGCTCCTTAGCACCGACTTGCCCCATGTTCCTCCTGGGGCCAGGGACAATCAAGGCATCAGGAGTCAGTAAGAGAGCCCTGTGCTAGGTTGCCAGTGCCATGTCAATGCATTAAGGAAGCTAAGAAAACATCAGCATCTAGCAATTGGATTTAGATGCTTAAGTTGTAAAATTTAGTTTGGATATCAAAGTTAGTGATTGTAGATATAGTTTTTTGGGACATTTTTACTGAAAATATTTTTTAATGAAAACCATCCGTTTATCAAAACCTTTTTTTCCTCCTGATATCAAAAGTGAATTTGACATAAAATTTAAATTTTGTAAATTAGAAAATTCTAAAATGAGATTCTAAAAGAAAATTTAGAAAACCTGAAGTGAAATATAGGATCTGATGACATCTGCACTTCTAACAACAGAACATGTGGGTTGTTTTTCAATTCCTGATTAAGACAGAAATTCCTTATGTCTCAAACTTTGACAGGACATAAAATTAATTTCCCACTCTATCTTTTTTTCTCCCAAACCCCACATTATTAAACCCGCATAGATTTTACTGTTTCTCCAGGTGGATCAGGGAGTCTAAATTCCTACCCTGTGTTTCATGTAACATTAGAATTGCTTTGAGTTTGAAAGAACCACGGACTGATGCAAAACAGAACTTGGACCTTGCCTTCTATTAGATAACTGCCAAAACAAGTAGATAAGTGTATTTCTTAAATCTTCAAAAGCTATCTTTACCTATAGGGCTTCCAGCTGGCAATGAAAACCTTAGAATAAGTATGGACAACTTAACTGTGTGCCTTTACTGAGGGTGTTTCAATTGGCATCACCTACTGCAGGTGTATGTGCAAATTTCATGGTTCCACTATCAGTGCTTGAGTCCTCAGCTAAAGGACCATGTGTATAATCTGAATCCTCTGATTCAATTTTATCTTAACTATATTTCATGAATGCCAGTGTTACATAAATATCAAGTCCTGCTGCAAAAGTAGATGGAATGGTTTATGTGAAAATGGCTTTATGAAGCCATTTTTGGCTTTGAGTTGAATTTTTATTGTAGTTCTACTCTAGTAAAAGAAACAAGGTGTAATTGTGATTGGTCAATAGTCTCATCTCCATTTGGCTTATAATGGTATAAATATGAGGTATATTAGTATTGCCTGGATTTTGCTCTTTGCATTTTGGCAGCTTGTTTATGAAATGATTGAAACATCTCTTAGCTCTACCTTTCTTTTCCAAGTGACTTTTGACATTTTTTCTTGCCAAAAGGCAATGTTGGAAATACTTAACAGAAAAATTCATCCTTGTATTACTCAGGATGTTTTCCAGATTGGACCAAATGGAAATTGCCAGTGATAGGAACAGCACATGAGTACTGCTGGTGATTTGCACACATGCAAACTCAGATGCTGAAGGCCAAGGTCTCTCCTATTACGCTTGAAGAGGTATTCAGTGCTCTGTGGGCTAGATTCTGACTACTTTGCAAAGAGGCAAACAATCTAAACAGAGGAAGAAGCATTTCAGGTTTGTCGTTCCACTGCTCCAGCTGTGAATGGGAGTCAGATAGCAGCCACCAGGGCGTCAGGCTCCTTGCCTGGGGATCTCTCTAAACACCAGTCCACTGGTTCCACAAGCCCCTGGCTTGGAGGTGGCCTTCTGCAGGGCAGGCACCAAACCACTAATTTGCTCTGAAGCTGCTCTTCCCAAGAAGTGAGTCTAGAGCAGGCGATCCTCTGCAGGGTTTCTGTACGTATTTCCATTAAGTAGCATTTTGTTTTGTCCACTAACTGCTCTTGGAGACAGGGAAGTGCTGGTCAGCTCAGAATAAGGCACTGATTGATTCAGCAGCGGTTCAGTATAGCAGGAGGAAAAGACAACTCCTTCTCTTCCCTGCTGGCAGTCTGCTTTAGCCCTAGAGCTTCCACTGGCAGCCCTCATCATTTATCATATAGATTCACATTACAACTTTTGGATTATATTTTCCTCTGGTAGAAGACTTCTTAGGTCTGGAGTGAAACCAGAGCAGTTCCTATTGGCTAAGGACAGCTGATACTTATTTTTTTTTACCTTTATTAAAAAATTAGACTTTTAGAATAAACTTTTTTTGCTGTAGTAATAAAAGTGGTGGCTCCAACACAGTTAATATAGATACGCTATAAAATCTGTGGGTTTTTTTAAAATAGAGAAAGATGGTTAGATTTCCTAGATTTTGTATATGATAAAAAGAGCCAAACAATATAGAGATAATGGCAACCTTCAGTCTACTCCGTGGTAACTTAATTGTTATCTGGTCTGTTAGTTTTGTACAAGCCATCTAAAGATAGTTTTTGAGTTGTCTTATTGGATAATTTGTAATAGAAATAATGTATTGCTTCCTCCGTATCTTTGAAGTAAGTTGCAGGAGAAGTTTACTACTGGATTCCAACCAAGCAAATAAACTGGTGGTGCAGGAACATAACATTTTGGATTTGTTTTTAATATGGATTTTAGTATGGATTAGAACAAGACATTGTTTGCCAGTTCAGGATGTTAGATGATCATGCAATTTCACGTGCGCAGTAATGTGTTTTCAGTAATATTATTGCTTGTCTTTGCTGTTCTTAAATACATTTCAAACCAAAATATGTATGGTAAGATATTTAAGATTAAAATTAATCTCATATCCTTAACTTACCTTGGGTTTCGGTTGAGTTTTTTAATTAAGCTTTAGATGCAGTTTCTAAAGTTTTGTAGACCCCTTAGAACAGATGATCACCTTTTGGCCACACTATCTGAGTAGTTTGGGGTGAGCTAAGGTTGACTCCAACGTGAAGAAGGGAAGATTGAAGTCCCAGAGTTTGGGGAGGCGTTGTTTGCTCAAGCAAACCCTCTTCTTGTTTCAGATTACTTTTTGCTTCCTCTCTTCCCTCCCACTTATTATTTTCATCCTGAATTTAAAGTCTCTTCCACAGATTTGTTTTTACATTGCCGAGAACCCTTAAAAGTAATTACTGAAACCATAGCAGCCCATGTGAAAGCTTTCTGAGACACAGTATGAACTGCAGAGCAGGCCAAACCTCAGAGGGCAGAGGCTCTCTTCCAAGCAAGCAAGAACGGATGCTGTGAGTTTCTTTGAATGATTGTGCAAATGGTCACTTTGTCGTCCAACTCCCTGCGAGTGCCCAGCATGCATTGCCCAGCTCCACATACATCAGCATTTTAGGGGCTTGAAAGTGATACTAATTTTTAATTACTATAAGCTAGTCATGTAAAATTTGTAAGAGAGAGTTTTATTTTGTAGCTGCTCTCAAAGGATGGGATCTAAGATAAAATACTAATCGTAGTAAATACTATGATTTTCTGAAGTATGCAAAGTTATATTTTGTGTATATTCACTTATACATCAGTAAACTGAAAATTTTCAACTGCTTTATTTGCCAACTTAATTCCTTTGGGAATGTAAATTATAAAAAAGTAACTGTTTGTAGCAGCCCAGCAGAGTATACAAAGACCTTTTTCTGGCAGTGTTACTGAAATAAGCATTTAAACGGCATATCAAATGCTATTTTATAGCATTTTGGACTGGAGATCAGAGCAGCTTTGTGAACACAGAGGATACAAGTCATACGCAGAATGAGTCCTCATTTAGTATCTAGTCAGTTTGTAAGATGTGACGTCAGTTTCTGTTCAGTTTGTGGTCTGTGAGCAGGGCACAGAGGGTAATTTACGGGGATGTTCCTTTGAGACAGATGACAGGATACATTGCTTGTTGCTCTCCCCAAGTTCCTGAAGCAAGATGCCAGTGCTGAACACAGTGATGGCGTCTCTGTGAGGGCTATGGCTGTGTTCCTTGTTCCACCAGCCTCTGCATCCAAAGACTGTGTTGTGGGAGCCAAGGCCAGTGTTGCTTGCTGACTGTGACACTTCTCAAATTCATGACTTATGTGCAGATATGATTCAGTGCCTCACAAATGATCTGATTTAATGACTAACCTCAAGCTACAGTGCAAATCCCTGTACAGCAGAGATCATCAAGGGATCTCATGGGATGCACTCTTCTTAATCTGTCTGATCTCAAATAATTTAAATGCTTCAAGCAAAGTCAGAAGGTACAGTGGGTCTTATCCAGCCTCCTCTGAAATCTGGCCTGAGAGTTTCCATGAACTCTAATGAGAGTAAAATCAGACTCTCCAACTCCACCCCGTTTGCTGGAGGTTTGTAGTGTCAGCACTTTGCAGTCTCAAATCATTTAAAATTAACTTTCAGAATGGAAAATTAGATTTTTTTTTTCTTTTTAATTAAAACCTTTATCAGACCCAGTTGCCTGTTTCTCACAAAACTTATTTATAGTGCTTGCTGCACTGAACTGATGCTTTTATTGACAGTAACCTGGCTCTGGGGTGGTGGTCATTTTTCTCCACTGTCTTTGGCAGAGCAAACTACCTTACATTATGCAGGTCTGGGGCTGGGTTTTGTTTTGTTTTTCCCACACTCTGGGCAGATCAATCTTTGATTGCTCTTCTAATGGCAGGTATTCAAGTGACTCTAATTTATGTCAACACCTGGGCTGTAAAAACTAATGCACTCTTGCTTGTGTAGTTGCTCTTTCCCTGCTGACTGCTCAGGCCACTTAACTTTTTGTTTGGGCCTTTGATGTGAAATCTGAACTAATCTCTGTACACTGTAGTTTTTCAACATTCTTATAGGAATATCACAATATTTATATGAGACAGGCATTGGAAAACAGTGCTTTAAATTAATTCCACATGTCTGGCCCTTATATGCCTCAGATTTCCCCTTTAGAGGCAGTTGCTATTTTAATATTATTTTATAGATGCTGTCTTTAGTAGACCAGTCACAGTTCACTGCACATTTAGTAAGATATAGTTGATTGTGATGAAGAAAATGCTTTATGTTAAAAAAGCCTGTTTGAATGCTGGAGCCAATTGAATTCTAAACCTACACCTACTGAGAAGTAAAATAATCTGACAGTGTGGGAGATCCTTGATCCTTTCTGTAAGTATTCATTATAGCAAAATATTTTCAACTACAGCTTTGTGTCATCCTGTTGATAAGACAAAGGTGAACAAGGACACAGCTTCAGCAATGGTGTTATGCAGGTCACAGCATTATTAATGTAGTGCCCTGGGCATGGAGAGGGATGTGGTGTGGGGTGTCCCAGAGCTCCCATGATGTAACCTGTGCCTCCAAACAGGCTCTTTTCATCCCAGCCTCAGGACTTCAGAGAGAAGCCCCTGTCCTTATAACTACTGCTGCAAAGGGAACCACAGCAGACCCACTGTGGGCAGCAGAAATCCACCAGCAAAATTCCAGAGCTCACTCTCCATATTTGATTCCTTTTTTGACTGTTTTCTCTGTTGACTGGGGATTGCAGCAGCTCAAGTGTCAAAAAAAAATAAAGAAAAAGAAAAAAAATTCAGACTAATATCTGGTGCTTTTGGCCTGTTATGCCACAAAACATTGGAGAGAAAGGAAAAAAATCCTCCAGTTTTCTGTCAATTTGATTAAAATAGCAGAACTGCTTTCAATCAAAGCAGTTACTCAAAGCAAAGGAGTGGTCAGAGCTGTAGCATCCTAAAAATAGAAGTGGATTAATAGATGGAAAGGCAGAAGGCTGGTATGCTAGTGTGAACAAAAGTTCTTTTCCCATGGTAACAATCTGGGGATTCCAAGGTCCAGGCCATGCCTTTCCACCTCTGGGTCACCAGGTGCAGGCTGTGGGAAATGTCCCTTCCTGCCTCTCTCTGCAGGCTGCCTGCCACCACCAGGACATGAATGACTCTGTCCGATCAAAGAGATGAGCAGTGCTGTGTTGGTGGAAAAAGTCCTGTTCTTAAGGACTTCTTCTAACTTAATGCAATTATTTTTGTTCCGATTTAGAATGCAATAAGCTGGAGGCAATACTCAGAAATCCTTAATTTCTGAACTAACCTGTTCACCCTACCAACATCTCCTAGAGCTTAAGATGGTTCAGGTTTTGGAGACAAAGCTATGCAGTGCTGAACAGCCACATGACACTGAGTGATCACTACTAAAGTAATGAGACACTGGAAAAAGCAGACCAACTGGAGAAAAGCTCTTAAGCTATGTGTTAGGAACATTATTTTGTGAACACAAAATGTTCACAAGGAGGAACAGGCAAAGGAATAAGCTGGAGAGAGACATCGGGTCCTTATTGCCCAGAAGTCAAGTGTCCCTTTCCTTAAGTCTGCATGCTGAAGTTGAACTCCAGCCTTGGGAATCCTTGTTGGCTGCTGAGGCATTGTAGCATGTCAGTGAGCAGTACCCAGGAGTCAACTTCTGTGGAATGCATGTGGAGGAACAGCTAAAACTGTCCCTGGGAAAGATGGCTCGTTCCAGGCGGGAAACCTTCCTTGAACAAAAATAACTGCCTCCTCAGTAGTGATATCTTCCAGAAAAGAGTTATTTACCCCTGCAAGGGCTCTTCATTTTTTGACATGGAGGCGGGAGGAGCAGGGGAGCTGTAGGAGGTTGCAGTGTCTCAAGATGTGTCCTCCTGTCCCGAGGACAGTAAGTGTAGATTTTTTTGCCGGATTTGGCCCTGGCCTTGTGCTGAGGAACAACACACCTATGCGTGTTTTAAAACACCGTGGAGATTCCCTCTCACAGAGCCCAGTGCAGGTGCTTTGCTCCAAGTAGGGCTGAGGTCCTGCTCCCCAGGGCCAGGGCACTGTGACAGGGCATGTGAGCTGACTCTTGGACTCTGAGCAGACAGGAATATTTTTTTCACATCTCCTATGGAAGCACTGGCTGAAAGAAACTATAGGAGTATGGATTGGATGGAAGCAATTTCTGTTTTCAGTGAGTCAGATACTTTCTGCTATCATGTATTTACTCTTCCGTTATCAACTTTTCTCAGGTCAATGTCCAAATATGTAAACTGACCAAAAGCTTTGCTGTATCTTCTAAATAGGTACTGTATTGGCAACTAGGAGCAGTCCTCCAAAGCTAGCGATTGTCTGTGAGCCACTGCATATCTTGAAAAATATGTCACTGAAAAGAAAAATATTTTTAAAATACTTCGATTAGAACAACATTCTGACACCACAGCAGCCTATTTCTTAGCTGTAACTTTCCTGGATGCAGCACCACTGGATTTTCACCATATGATTCTTGATTGCTTTTGACAGATGAAGTTTGCTGGATGCAGCTTGCCATGGCCCATAGGTGCATCTGGCTATTACTGCTTGGCACCTAGCAGTCATGTGCTTGCTTAGTGGTCTCTTGGCTCACTTGTCACTGTCACCCCACAGTAACCTGCTTTGTTACCATATTGCTGTGATGGTAAGAAGTAGATCAAAAGCATCTGGGGAGTTTTCGGTCTCTGGGGAACAGCCCAGTGTGAGCTGCAGACAGTGCTTCCTGGAAGATCACTGCACTTTGCTGGGTGCTCTGGGATGAGGGAGGTAAGCATGAGGGGTGTGGAGAAAGATGAAGATGCTGTATTGCTGACAGAGCACAGGTGCCTGGGATAAGGTGCACAGAGATGTGAAAGCACTTCACAGCATCCTCACTTTTTTTCTCCTAACTAGTCATGGCCTTTTTTTGCTATTGTTGTTATTTATCTTTACTGCTCATCACTAGCTCCCCATAGTAAAACAACTCTGCAATTTATTAGAAAGAATATGTCCAAACCAAAACAAAAATTGTATCATCTCTCTGCAGCCTCAGTAAAGCTGAAAAAAATGCTCACTGTAATACTGGTTTAACATCTGTTTCTTCCCCAAGAACTACCCTATGCACTTCTGCCAAAGACCTCCAGGCTTTTGATTTCCTCTTCTCTCCTTTTTGGTCCCTCCCTGTAGCTGGATGGTGTTGCATCCCCCCCATTGATCACTGCCCAGTTTGTAAAGGTGCAGTTCTCCATGGGAGATCCTCCTGTGCATCATTCAGCTTGGGCTAAATCTATTTTGGGGCCACAGAGACCTCATCCACTTTACACATGTGCCTGTGAATACAGGCTATCATCCATCCGATGGCAGTTTGTGGAAAGAGACAGGATGTTCTGGCTCGGGGTTTAGGCAAGACCTCTCCATCACTGGTACATCTACTGTGCCCTGGCATTTTGTGTAAGGGGTGGCAATTTCAGCCTTGTGGAAAGTCATACTCAAACCACTCATTTCAGGTACTACAGAGAGTTTTTTTGAAATGCAAAAAGTCCCCAGTAAAGTAGGCTTCCTCTCTCTGGCAGTGGCAGCTCCCCAGAATTTCCCTGGTTCTCACACATCCAAAGTAACTTCTCCTCTCTTGGTCTCTCTTTTGGCTGTCCAGTTCTCTGCAAGTGGTTTTAAGGGTGAAGAGTTTTGCTACCACAGCTTCCTTCAGGCAGGGTAGAACAATCTGCATTCTCACACCCTTTTATTGGCCTTTCTCAGGCCACAAAGTCTTGTTACCCCTGCACCAGGACTGTTGTTTCACCCAGAAACCATCCTTTAAAGACCAGTCACTGATGTTAAAAGACCCAAAAATGCTGATAGTAACATTTTAGGTGTTCCTCCAGATCTCCTTAGCTTCAAAATGTTTATCCCAGTTAGAAGAATGAAAATCCATGCTCTTCTGGTGAGTATAGGGTTGTTATCCAGCAGTTCCCTGTGTCTCAATTAAAACTTGTATCAGGTTACTTGAGTGCCTGACTCCTCTGTGATTGAGGCCAGTCTCCTAAATATTTCCTATTTCCACCTTATAAGGGAATTCCTTTTCAGTGTATTCCAGTAGTTTCATGCTCTACTGAATTCAGTTTAGTGTCCTTGTTGAAATCTTTAGGGGCTTAAAATCATCTATCTGTACATTTATCTATGGGTTGCTGTATATTTAGAAACTTCAATAAATAGAGAAGAAAAATACTTGTTTTTTTCAGGTGTGATTTACTGGTGTGGTGTTGCATGGAAGGAGCATCTTCAGCATCCTCTAAGTTCTCACTCACACCATGCCACGCGCCTGCACTGACTCTTAGTGCAGGCAGCCCCTCTGGCCTTGGGAGAATACGGTGGTGGAATGTGGGCCATGTAGACTTACTAATGACTTGAGTCTGCTAAGGAAGGTGGGAGCAGTGGGGCTCTAATTTTATGACATCACTGTAGCATTTTTTATCAAAAAGCTTTAATAGCTGTGTACTCAGTTAAAAATGACTCATGGAAAAATATTGTGGTCTGTATAAAACTGATTTTAAGTGGTTTCCCAACTACTTTGTAATGTGTTTACAGTTAGTTGTCCTTTTTGTTTTGAGAGCTGTCTTACTAAAGTACTTGGTAACTTAGCCCAATTTCCTCAAATTCAGATTTTTAAAAGAAATTTTCCCTTCTTTCATTAGCAGAAAGTAATGCATTTTGAAAGAACCGAATCAACACTAGCTTGGAAGTTGGGTCCTTTTGCATGGGGGAGCAATCAGCATTTTAATTGGCAACTTTAGGGTTTTTTCCCCTTAAATTTATCAATTCTATTTTATTTTTACAGTTGTTTGTTCCTTCCTCTTTTTTGTGCTTGGAAACTAATCATGCAGGAAATGATTAACCACAGCGAGCTGTCTGTCTGCCTCTGACTCAATCTATTTGAGAGGGAGGGCCTTCAAGCACCTCCTGGCTGACCAGATGCAAACTGTGCACTTGCAGTCTAGTTGTTCACACTGTCCAC
The DNA here is from genome assembly GCA_013396655.1 of Campylorhamphus procurvoides. Lineage (NCBI taxonomy): Eukaryota > Metazoa > Chordata > Aves > Passeriformes > Dendrocolaptidae > Campylorhamphus > Campylorhamphus procurvoides. The sequence continues at coordinate 575,033 of WBMV01007376.1, forward strand.
TCCACGTTAAAGGTCACATTTCTTTTTAACATTTGTAATGCTTCTAAAAAGATTTCTGTAATACCAAATTACATCTGAAATGCCCAGAATTTTTGTTTCATGAAATTCCATGTAGTGACATTTTTGCCCATCGCTCTTCATGGATTACTGGAGCAAGGGGCTCTTTGCAGAATGCACACCTGCCCGAGGTGTGCGGGGAGGCTGCCCTGGCGCTTGTAAGAAGCTGAATGTTAATGTTATAACTTTATGAGCATCTGTGGTGCTGCCGGCGCCTGCTGCGCTGTGGGAGAGCAGCTGCTGCCAGCTGTGGAAATCCTGCGCTCCTCCTCTTGCTGACAATACAGACCTTTGTGTTTGGGGCTCAGCGGCCCGTGCTGCAGTGTACCTATGCAGGGTAGTTACCGGAATCCTTTCTGCTGCACCACAGATGCTCATAGAGTTATAACAAACACTGAGCTTCTTAAAAGCTGTGATGGCTTACACTGCTGCCTAGGAAATATGCTAGGATGTGTGTCCTGGGTTTTCAAGTACCAATACATCTTCGGCCTCAGTCTTTTGAAACTGGTTTCTTCTTAACATCCTGCAACACCGAGTGTTATAATCAACTCAGTTGTTAGCAGATTTGGTGGGTAGAGTTTTATCCTAGGTGGATGGGATAGTATTTCAGGTATTTTTATAGTGTCAGCTGTTAACAATTGAACATAATTGAACATTTCTTAAATTCAGCTCTTTCCCACTGACCAAGAGCTGAATGACCTGAATCCATTGCTGAAATGTAGAACAGTAACCAAAGTTTTCCTTAATTGCAGTTACACTTAACATCTTAGGACATCTCTATGCTCCTGTGAATTAGTGATGGACAAAGCAGCTGCAGAATTCGAGTTCAGCATTGTGCTGACTCAGCTGCTGTGGTTCTGCATCCCAGGAGGTGCTGCTCATCCCTCTGTGCTGTGGGGGCAAGTCACCAGGTCACTGCATCTCTTCAGAACATTATTATTCTTCCTACAGACTTATAGTGATCGAATTTTAAAATCCGGAGAGTGCTTTTTTTTTTTCATGCAATAAGTCAGAAAAAGAAACAGATTGTACAAAATCTAACAACTGAACAATAAGGGTGAGTTGGAGCTTCAAAAGCAGAGGTGCCATTTCTTCTTGAGGAGTTTCAGCTTGATTTTCTGAAATCCTCTTTTTCATCAACAGAAGAGTCAGAGTAACAAAAGGAAGAGTGAAGCAGTGTTGTAACTTTGTTTTTAAACTAAAATTTGAGGATATGGGGTCTTTTACTGGGTGTGTAAAGAGTATGCAGTATACATTTTTGTGTGGGCATGCAGGTTTCTGTGTCATACTATGTGTATTCCTTTCTGATGGCTCCTAAAGGAAGTGTGTGCTCTAAAACATCATGAGTAAACAACGCTGCAGGATGCTTTCATTAAACTTCGATCCAGTTCAGCCTGAGTTTGGCTTATTATAGAAGCTTGTCCTGTGCTTCCAAAATGCCGTTTTCCAGCCTACTTCTGGGTTCTTTCAGCAGTAGCTAAATGCTAAGCTTTCCATTGTGCAGCTGTGTGTACCTAATTTCTACTCTAGTTCTGTTGAGAAAGCGCTTCGGTCTCAGAAATACTAGCTCCTGTGCAGCTAGTGATTACAGGTACATGCAAGATGGGATAGGGAAGGAGAGAACACCTAGTGCCTTTCTGTCCTTGCATATCGTCTGTGGAGGGAGGGCTTTGGAGAAACTGGATGTGTCTGTGGGTAGTGACATCCCCTTAGAGAACTCGGGCTTCAAGCATTGCTTTATTTCCCTTCTATCCACGCCAATTCCTTAAGAAGCTGATCTAAAACAACAAGTTAAAAGGAAAAAAAAAAAAGTAGAGCAGAGCAGCACAAGCATGCAGGAAACTGACAGGGAGGTAGACAAGTTCCGGTATTTTACAGAAAGCACTTCATAGACCACCTGGCTCACTTGCTGTGTTCAGGTCTGAGCTGCCTTAAGGGATTCATTTAAAAGTCTGATATCAAACCAGACTGCATTCTGCCTGTTCAGAAACCTTCCTGTGACACATGAAGTGCCAAGGAGACTCACAGTACATTATCCAGACTGCTTTGGCCTCTTAGCAAAGCAGTGCAGAGAGCAGACTTTCTCTTTTTAATCAGTTGAAGCAGTTAAAGGCTTGGTGAAACACCCTCATGGCACAGTTAAGCTGCAGACAACTGCAGCTGTGAAAAGACTGTGTTAAGAAACAGGATGGTTGTGGTCTGCTGTAAGAAATAATTTTCCTGTTGACTATTTTTTTAAACAGGAAGCTGAAGAACAAAGCAGCATTAGTTTTGGTGCTTTTAATAGGCTTCAGATTTCAAATATTGCATTTAGAATATGCAGATCGGGAAAGGACAGGGCTTTGTGCAGAGTTTTATGTAATGACTGAGAGCTAGAAATATGGAAGACAGGAATATAACTGAATTCAAGCAGATCCTTGGAATGTGAAACTGTTGATTCTCTGGGAAAGCCCTAAGATGCTCAGTAATGCACCGGAGGACTGATGAGAGCAGGCTGGCCTATTTAAAGGACTTTGCAAACGCGTGCGTTTGCACAGCAGTGCGTAGGCTTGGCTTCACACAGTTTCCTGTTTGTCAGTCAGTCTGTCCATCCGCCAGCTTCCCCTCTGCTCTGCTCGCTCTTTTGCAGTAACCGGAAAGAGAAGCAGTTTCTGCAGCATGGGAGAAAGAAACCTGCAAACACTAGAGACAGTAGTAGTGCCTCACGCCACTTTGAATTCCATGGTTTTTCTAGATGTTCAGCCAGAGCTATGTGTGATGTGTTTGACTCCTTTCCAAGACCTTTCCTCCCTAAAGTTTTTACACAAAATTCATTAAAGCTTTATTTTCAGAAAAGCTTTCTTCTGAGGAAGGTAGGTCAGCAATTTTTTTTTTTTTGGGGGGAGAGGGGGGGATTTATAGTTGTATTCTAGTTCTTTTGAAGCTTGAACATCTGATGAGATAAATCTGTACTTCTAAACATTTTTTCTGTGACACACATCATGGATCATTTTGGAGCCTTTACAGACGTTTTAGGTGGTGACTCACTTCAAGTTCTCACTGCAAATGCAATTTTGTCTCATTCGGCACTTTTTCCTAATATTCATTTAGACTATAACGGTACCGTACCAAGCATGTTGTTGATTTGACAGATATTGTGCTATTACACTTCCCCTTGGTTTCAACAAAAAAACAAATAATTTACTTAAAAATGTAAAAGCTGTGTATTCTTGTAAATCACTGCCCTGGGGAGCTCAGCTGTCAGCCTGGGCTTGTCTGGAGAATAATCCTTATTCCTGTTCCCACTGTGTTTTACCTGCTTTGTGTAAACATTATGTAAATGGTGGCAAATCATTGTTACTAAAGCTGGCTCAGGTGAATCAGCCAGCAGAAGGTGAAAGCTCAGGTGAAAGAGTAAAGCACATGCTGAAATGCCACAGCATCATTAGAAAAGCCCCGAAGCCCCTGATAGGCACAGTTCCAGTGGGCTGTGTGCCAAAATATCACAAAAAGTCCTTGTGACTTGAAAAAAATAGTTCTTGGCACTTGGCCTTTCTTTTTTTTGTTGTTTCATATTTTTGTTGCAATTAAGTTCTACATCTCAGGTAGAAGACCATCCTAGGATTGTCTTAGGTGGAAAGTTCTGCTTGGGGTCTGGAAGAGCAGGAGTCTGGTCTCCAGCAGGGAATCTTGTGAAAGGCTCAGCTTTAGCAGCCAGGCTTTTTCCCCTTCAGCAGTCTGCAGCTGAGAGGCTGGGCTGCCTGCTTGCTCCTCAGAGGAAATACAGTGTATTACAGCCTGCGTGTGCTGCTTCTGAGGAGGATGAAGGTACATTCAGACATAATGATAGAGCTTGGAATCTTCAGAGCAAGCAGGGAGAAAGGAAGAAGCATGAGTCTGTCCCTGCTCCACCCTATCCATAACAGCGTATGTGTGGGAATCGTTTAGCAACTGAAGGGATTTAACAGGTCAGCTCTCTTTCTGGGTATGATCTTAAAGCATGATGCCTTCTTGAAGCAAGAGTTGATGGTGTAGCTATGGGACTATTATGAAGCACTTCCATGGGAACAAAATTGTTGGCTTTGATGGAGTTCAATTTCATTATTGCATTTGTGAATTGCCATAGCAATGCATGGATTGTGTAAGTGTGCAAAACTGGATGTGTTTGTCTATGAGTTTGTATAGCAATAGGGATTATGTAGGGAGCCCTTCTCTAAAGATGCAGTTGGTTTTCATATAATTAAATATGAAGTGCTTTTTACAGATTATTTAGATTTAGAAAATGTAGAAGATAAATCTCTTAGCTGCAAAGATGTTTTTTAGCTGAGTAGGAATTTATTTATTAAGATGTGTTTATCTCTGGGCCTTGTGTTCTTATGTTTTGCTGTGCAGGTTTCTTAGCAAGAGCAGACAAAGCTCAGCCTTCCACCATGCCTGTGCCTCCCCCTCCAGCTCCCCCCCCACCCCCAACACTGGCCTTGGTAAGTTTTACAGGAGGTAAATGTACCATATGCACTGTTCTCTACTGCTGTGTGTCACACTGAATAGGATGTCCAGAGGTGTTGAGGTGTGGATGAGGGTATGCATTGTTACTTGGGGAAAGCTCTACAGCATTTTGGTTTTGGTTGATTACTGATCCTACAAGAAGGACCATCACTTCCACTCCCTTCCAGTGCTCATATGGATGTCACTATCTACTCTGACTCTCTATCCTTCTCTAGCTCCCATACTGTTGGTTTCGTTTGGTGGAGAGACAACAGCTTGTCTAAATCAGCAGAACTGAAGTCTTTGTATCCTCTTGCCTTTCTCCAGGCACGTACTCCTACCTTCTCCCTTGTTTTATTCTAGTATTTATGTGACCTGAGCTGGAAAAAAAAATCAATCCTATTGTTCAAATTTGGTAAGGATAGCTCTTAGCTAGCATAGGTCCCTCAGCCTGGGACCCATCAGAGCATGGGATCACTGCTGACACAGTGAGTGAAACTACATTGGACCTGACTTAAGTTTAAGCCTAAACTGAAATAGACACTGTGCTGTATTTGCCCTCCCAACAGTCAGTCACCTCACTGACAAGAGGGAAAAGGCTTCTTGAATGCCATTTTAAAGTACTCAGATATTTTCAGAGCAAAACCCTAACTAGTTACACAGATAGAATGGGCTGTGCCTCTGAAGAGTCTCTCCCTCATTTTCCACCACAAGCAATATACAGACTCTGTGCTTGGTCCCTCCATGGCAACTCTCTCCACCTTTCTGGAAATCTCCATAACACTGATCTGATAAGTTAGAAAGCTTTTCAGGAACCACGATTTCCTATGAGAAAGAGGCATGTATATATTTATGCATGTGTATAGGCATATATGTGTATCGTTGGGGTTCTTTTGTTTTTTCCATGAAAAACTGTGTCAAGAAAACATAAAAGAGAAGACCATTGAGACAAACCTTATACATCTAAAAGTTTTACTTGGTCTAAATTAAGAGGTCTATATTGTTGCAGTGGCAATTGCCATTTTGAAGTATTTCTGTTGAAGCTAAAATAGTATATAAAGGTCCATCTTTCTTCCAATTTATCTAGAATTTGTATTTTACTACAACTTTTAAGAACACCCACCTTCTTAGGTAATAACATTATCTCTGTAGTCTGTTCTTTTTCAGCCTCCAAAATGGCAATTTGCCATAGGTATGCCTTGGCTTTAAAATATTAGAGACTCTAAATCTTGAGTTTAAAAAATGTGAATTCGCACATGGAATTATTCAGCGAGCATAGCAGCAGTGTTTGGGGCTTTGAGTCAGTAACAAGGCCAACTACCTTTAGCATCGTTCACAAAACCAGACACGGCATGCTACCCATTCCAGTGCTGTTAAAAGAGTAGCTAAAGTCTCAAGTAGCTACCATATTTGAGCAGAACTTTTATCTAGAAATTGAGGTTTATTTTGCCTCCTCATTTTTCATTTTATTTTGCAGGCAAATACTGAAAAGCCATCCCTAAGCAGATCAGAACAAGCAGGGCGAAATGCTCTATTATCTGATATTACCAAAGGAAAAAAACTCAAGAAGACTGTTACTAATGACAGAAGTGCCCCAATTCTAGACAGTAAGTATGATTCTACATGTTGGAGTTTTTGTAGGTGTGAATGGTTCTACATATCTGAATGCTGAAAATTATCATCAGATGAACTGCCATGAGAGAAGTAGGTAAAACAAAGTGCCAGAAGTTGGCATGCATAAAAATAAATTCTGTTCATCATGGATGAACAGCCAGCTGAGAAATCAAGTACTGCTTATGAAATGTGAATGTTAATTTGTTTGCTTATTCTCATAAAGCAGTTTTTTTCTCATTTGCTTATATGAGAAAACTGTGTAAGCCCTACTAGGAATTCTGCTGAGGAGCTGCAGCAGATCAGGGAGGAAAAAAACCCATCAGGGCTGAGGAGAGCATGGGGAATAAAGTAGAATTTCAGACTCTGCTTTTGCATAAACAATATAAGAGTACATGCATGCCTGGCATGACACCATTGGCTTGTTAGTGGCCCCTGTGCCACTTAAAGCAAAAGCAGAGCCAGAAGCCCCAGCTCTACCTGTGTGTCCATACTGCACACAGTTTTGCCATTCCTAGAATGACTCAGGGGTGTTATCTTTTTGGCTGAGCCTTGTTACCCAGCCTGCCCGGCAGTAGTCTGGCACAAGGCAGTGGCTCCACTGAGCTAAATGGAAACAAGGTCTCCATCCAGCTGTGCTGCTGCTGTGTCTCACAAAACATTTTGATAGGTGCTGAGGGGAGACTGGAAAAGCCCATGTAGCAAAAGTATTGGGAAGACAGAACAGAAACAGGAGAAGAGTGAGGAACACGGTTGCACTCTTGACAGAGGAACAGGATTTATCGCCTTAGGAGAGAAGACACTTCTACAGACTGATTAGCAAATGTGGTACACCTCGGTCTGGGTTCAGCCTTGCAATTAAGGGCTGGACTGTGCTAGGAAGATGATGAGGAAAGCAGGAAATGCCCAGAGGAGTGTGACCAAATAAAAATAATTTTAAAAAAAAAAGTAGATACAGTCCTGCAATCAGCCAGGTACAATTTTTAAACACTTATTATCTCTGAATGCAAAGTTACACATTCTAGCTATTGTAATGAGCTGGAGAGGATTAAAGGAGGGGGTAAACAGTAAGATAAAAATGATGCAGCCTATTATCTTGTTTACATGAATTAACAAATCATGATGAAAGACTAAATCATAGTAGCAGCATTTCTGCAGAGGTTCACACCCTATGTGAGTCAGAGCTGAACTGAGCTGACATGCTTAAGGAGAAGGATAATGTGAAACATGCACCCATGGACACACTTTTCCTCCCTTTTTCTTGGGAGGATTTTTAGAAGTGCTTTTCATCTACAATTTTAAGTAATTTAAAGTCAGTGAAATTATCACGGACCCAGAGTTGCGGAAATCAAGATCCCAAGAGATCAAGCAGTTGATCCTCACCCATGTAGCTCATCGTCTGAAAGCTGATCTCCACAGATATCCCAGCCTGTGGGCCTGATCATTTGACAGTGATGCTCCGAATAGGGCTCTTCTCTGTATTTGTAGCTGTGGAAATACTTTACTTTTGGCAACTCAGTGTTGTCACAGCAGAAATATTGACATCAGAGAGAAAGGGGGGGAGCTGATAAAATAATTCCTGCCTATTGGAAACATTTAAAGCTAATGATGCTGTCACTGCATTTCTGAATCTACAGAAATCAGAAATGGGATCTCTTTCCCTACTGGGCTTTGTTTAGATATTTAGGTATGTTGCTACATCAATAATGAGAGATGTGTTCCCAGAAGCAATCACCAGATGAAGAGGATCACCATCAAGAGGAAGGACCCTCTATCTTCCTCCTTCCTTATTTCCCATGAGATTGCCCTGTCTCTGCTTATGGAGAAGTGGAGGGCAAAGATAACAGAGCAAAGGTACAAAGAAACAGAAAAAAGCTACTAAGGTGATAACAAAGACAACATGATATTCTCAGAAGTCCTACCCATGCTCAATTCCAAATTCTGCACAGCGATTTTCTTCGCTTTCTAGCCCAGAGCAGACTAAAGGAAAGTGATGGCTTAGTAAAACACAGGAGTTATTGCATCACCTCTTCCACGGTGCAGTAGTGGTGATGGGGGTAGCTGTGATGATCCAAACTCTGTGTGTTTTGAAAGCTCATCCATTTTTCCCCAGCTACAAGCATTGCTCTAATGAAAGAAATTACTTTGCAGGACCAGTCTTGCTTCAGTAACGCAGAGGATTTTTTTTTCCCAACAGAACCCAAAGGACCTGTTGGAGGTGGCGGCGGTGGCTTTGGAGGAGGTGGCGGTGGCAGCAGTGGCGGCTTCAGTGGTGGTGGACCACCTGGTCTTGGAGGCCTTTTTCAAGCAGGAATGCCAAAGCTCAGATCTGCTGCAAGTCGAGATGCCGGTAAGAAGGATCTTGCATTTCCAGTGTGAAAAAATAAATGACTGCTTAAAACCTTCATAGCACTGCAATATATTACCTGCTGGGATTGAAAAAGCCATCAAATATCTTAAGACTCCTGGGAAATGTAATTTTCAGCTTGAATTTTGTTTTATTCTTACCTCAGGGTTTTATGAGGGAGAAGTGAGACTCCCTTTCCACTCATCCTCATAGTTATTGATGAAAACTAAAGATCGTGGCAGTGTTGAATTGCTACCTGCAAAGTAAAGTCAGGCAGACTAGATCCTTCCTTAGCTGTTGGTATGCAGGACCAGAAGGGAACATAGGAGGATCCAGGCTAATTCTTTCTTGTGCACCAGGAAAAAGGATCTGTTTTCCAAATGGAAAGTACATCTGCCTCAGCTCCATAACAGCATGATTTGCCGCTTAGGGAGTGCACGAGGCATCCCAGCTGGCTGGTACACACTCTGCAGTTGGAGGCTTGGCTGGGGCAGGCACTGTACTTCTGGCTGACAAAACAGCTGCCCGGAGCCTCATGACCCTTGAAGAGAAGGACATCTGGGGCCAGTGAGTTTTGTAAGTTTAAGGACAGAGAACTTCATGCTTGTTGAAGAAGACTGCAATGAGGGTTGTAGGGTGTTACAAACATTACATATTTTATAGCCTGGCGTAATTTTTTAGCACATGTGTACAAAACAGTCTCTTGGAGCTGGTATTTTCTATTGTGTCACAGTCTATTTTGGGAACTTGTATTAACACAAAAGTTCCTGGCACCACAGAACAGTACTTCTTCAACTGCAGGGCCTGCTGCCATCTGCCTGATGTGCACAACTACATCCTTAGATAACAGCGACTAGAAGGGGCTAAAAAGGGCCTTTTGCCCGGCTGTTGTTGTTAAGTATCATTTAAAAGCTAACATTTCTTTCCTCTCAGGTTGGTGGTATCCAATCCTTGTTCTTCACCACTTCTGCCCTGTGTCATTGCTGCATCACTTGTGTTCCTTTGCAGACACTTAACTCATCCCTCCTAAGCAGTATGGGGATGTATCCCGCTACTGGAGCGGGTCCCCGACGCTGCCGGGGTCGGTGCCGAGCGCCGGGGCTGCTGTGCCGCCCGCTCGGCGCCGCTCACGCCGCTCTCTGTGCCCGCAGAGCCCGGGGGAAGCCGCCCGCCCGCCCTGCCGCCCGCAGCCCGCTCCGCCGGGGCCGCCAAGCCCTTCTCGCCGCCGCGCCTG
>WBMV01007376.1:584817-617217 GCA_013396655.1 Campylorhamphus procurvoides
GCCGCGGCTGCCGCAGAGGAACATCTCGCTGGGGCCGTGCCCCGCGCCCGCAGGGGGCCGCTCCGGACCGCTGCCCCCGCCGCCCACCGAGCGGCCCCCGCCGCCCGTCCGGGACCCGCCCGGCCGCTCAGGTACCGACCGGGGGGCTCGGCCGCGCTCACACCGCCCGCACACCGGTGACACACCCCGGGGGGACACCGCTGCTAGGCGCTAGGGATTCTGCAGCTGGAAGAGAGGGTTTGTGGGCATCACAGTGGCCTAAAGCAGTCAGGAGTGCATCACCGGCGTGCGCACGTGCTCACTGTTGCAACTCTGGGTAACTTTCGTTATAATGACTTGTCATTGAAAAGGGTTGCCAGTGGGATTTCCCCATTACGTTCTTTGATGCAAAGAAGCTGTTTTACTTGGCTTCTCGTAGGTGACGGCATTTGCCTTCCTGAGTCAACCAGCATGAGTTAGTGGTGGCGTTCTCATGAATGGAGGCTTGTGGAACCTGACCTTCTACGTGTCGGGAGACACAAACACAGCCGAACACAAATTATTTTAATAAAAGACCTAGCCAATAGTTGTTCAATGTAATAGCAGTTGTTGTAGTGTGAATAACTGTTGTTATCATGTGTAGATATCAAATCAGACTAAAAGTAGAGTTGTCTCCTTTGAGTTACTTCATAATATACTGTGTTCTCTGTGACAACTATTGTTCGTAACTTTTAAGAATTGCAACGCATCAGCTCTCTAAATACCTGATGGTTCTCCCTTTGGAGATGAGAGAATTTAGGCATAGCCAGGCCCTGTAACATCAGGAGGAGAAAAGCATTGCACAGAAGTCAATGCTGGGAAGCTCTCTAGAGTTGCCTTTCATTTCATCTATTGGAATAAAAGTCTGAAATTATCTCAAACCCACCCAGTCCTAGACAGTAGAAATCAATGTAATGGGACATGACACAGGCAACAGCCATCTAAGTTGCTTTCCATCTCCTTGAACCAGCCTGGATCTCCAGTAGCACAGCACCTGCAGCAGCTGTGCAACTATAGAAAATACTGGCCTCAAAACCATGCTTTGTGGAGCTGTTGCCAGCCCAAAGGATGGCACAGGGTTAGTGCAGCCTGCAGTAAATAAATCAGAGAAATCCTGTCACAACAGACCGGGGGGATGGAAAATTGCAGAGTGTCTTCAATTAGTCAGTCACTTCCAAGAGCTTGTTTCGTAACCTCATCTTCCACTTGTGCTTTCCTGGTTGACTCTTTTCTGAGGCAAATGGGTTTACCAAACCTGTGCTACCTTGCTGCTGGTTTAATAAGGAGAAGGAAGTTGTAGCAATTAATTATAAATATAGTTATTCTGCAGTGGTTCAATACAGATGATGGAATTTAGCTGGGTCTAGGAAGAGAGCAAGCAAAACTATTCTGAAAGTTGCTAAATGTGTCTCATTCTTAGAAACCATTTCCTGAAGGCAAACTTGAGTAATTTGTAAAATAAGAAGGGGGAAAAAAAAAATCAGTGAAGTACAGCATGTTTCTTAAAACACGTTCCAGTGCTTGTTGCTGGAGACATAATATCTGCTGCTGTCTTTTTCAAAATGCATGCCTGTAGACAGGTTTCATAAGGACAGGAAAGCATTCCATAAAAATGAACATAATTGTCAGTTGCCCAACTGTGCTAAATGGAGGTAGCGAGACCTTTGAACATGCATAGCCCTCCACACCCTCTCCTTCACCTCCTTGTGTCCTAACCATGGCCACCTCTCTCCCTGGCAGCAGAAGCTTTCTTGTCTTTATTTATTTTTGTCGTAGAAGCACCCTTCCTCTGCCCTCAGGACAGCCCTGGTCCTGTGTTACGTGGGCTGTGCCTTCATATTTGACCTGTCATGTCACTGTGCCAGTCTGTGTGTGAGGTCTGTTTCCAGTTTAGAGAGAGATGCATAGACTCCAGCTACTGAAAAACCTGTCACGCAGCTCGTTTGCTTATAAATGAGTGAGTTGATGTGATGCAGCTTAATGCTGCCAATTCTTGGACTGAACTCCCCTGTGTGCCACCACAGACCCTGGCTGTGACGCCCAGAGGGGACCACCTCTATAGACAAAGAGCCTCCAAAGGTAGCAGATGTCTTCTGTTACATGTCCTCTTGCCTTACAGTGGTACATAGAAAGGAAATGAATTATAGTTTGGACCTCCACAGCACCCTGAATTCCAGCTATAACTTCTGCTTGTTGTGGCCACCATTAACTTAGAGTTGTTTAAAAGTAGCGTCAAGGACCAGCACCTCTACAGAGGCCTCTGTAGCTGAGGGAAATGAGAATATGGACACTGCAGTGTATTTATATTTAGATATACCCTGCTCCCCTAAACTATACTCTACAAATCAGCACTAACTCCCTAGAGTGCAGGGTTTGGGTGCTGAGGGCCATTACCCCTGTGGCCAAGGGTCCTTAGACCACCCTCCCTCCCTGTTTTGTTAGCAGGAGACCTTGGGATTCAGGCAGCAGCTTGCCAGGGGTGCAATAACCCTTGTGCTAACAGCATTTGTGTGCTTGCCTCTTGTCTTGCCCTAGGCCCCCTCCCACCACCCCCTCCCATAAGCAGGAATGGAAGCACTTCAAGGGCTTTGCCTGCTACTCCCCAGCTGCCTTCCCGGGCAGGGCTGGACAGCCAGAGAGGTGGACCACGACCTCCGCTTCCCCCGGACCGGCCAGGCTCGGCAGCGCCGCCACCACCACCACCTCCTTCTTCAGCTATCAGAAATGGCTTCCAGGATCCAGGTGATGGTAAGACACCCTCCCACTTGTTTGCCTTTGATAGAGGCAGTGTAGTATTTTGGCATTAGCACATCAGAAAAGGTTTGGGATGGAGACATTGTTTCTAGGAGTGACCTTTGATTTCTGACCAACAGAAGAATCATTGGGGTCTCAAACAACCCTGTCAAGTAAGAACCAATTAAATATGTCATATATAGAGCACAACTGCAAAATCATCAACAGAGTCTCCAAAATAACCCTTTGAAAAATACCCGGAAAAAAAAGAGGGGATTTTTTCAACTCCAGTATGAATTCAAACTGTAGCTACACTGACACTTTGGAAGTCAGAACAAGTTAGATGACTCAAAGCTGAAAAACAGATGAGGGGAAGAAATTGTCAGAATGTTGCTGAAAATGTCAAGTATCTATTTCTGCTAGTGTTTATTAAAAAGATAAGGTCCAAGACTGCTGTATTTTCAAGATTCATCATGCTTTTTTGTTTTCTATTTGCATAGAAAAGATAAATCCTTCAGCTAATTACAGGAGGCCAAAATTGGTATTTCTGACATTTATAAGATTAGAAAAAGCGAACAGAAAATAAAACTGTAACTCACATTTTTGAAACATCTGCCCACATCAGATAAGGCAGGTGGGTCACAGACGCATTTTTTCCTACACAAGTCATTTGCAGGGTTCAGAAACTGCAGCTCCTTTACACACTGGTTTCTGACTGCAACCATTGGGAGCAGACATTGAAAAACTGGATCCCAGCAAATAACCCCATGTACAAATGCCAGGTGAAACTTACTCAGCTGTTCATTACATTATGCAATAATATAGAACAATATTGCAAGAAAGTTGTGGTTGCAAAGTCCTGAAGTAAGCAAGTGAAGAAATTACAAAGTTTAAGATAGCTCACACTTTCTTCCTGAGGCCTTCAAATTCAGGTGCAGAACAGAGCTCTGTGAACATTTCCTATTATTTCAATGAAGCAGCTGGTCACCTTGCTTTATTCTTTAGAATTCTGTAGACTCAGTAAGTACAGCAACAAGGATCCTGTAGTCTAAAGAGACACAATTAAACTGATGTGTTTTTCCATTTTTTACACTAGTTACATACAGGATTCTCTGTCATAATTTTTATCAAACTGTCTCCAAATTTTCTTTTTCCAGTATAAAGAAGGAAAAAATGCTGCTTATAGGAATGTGCTTTTAATTACTCTTTTGAGCTCTGTATATCAATGACATATGAATATCAGAAAATTCTATGCCAGGAACAAAATACTGTTCTGAAGTAGAAGAAACTATGCGGTTCCAGTAGCATGTGTGTGTTAAAAAAGCAGATCTATTATACATGGAAGGGAGCATAAGACTTATTCCATCATAAGTGGAACTATAGCAATTTTCCTGATCTGTGATTTTGCGTTAAACTGAATAAGTGATCAGTTGCAGTTAATAAGAACTTTCATAAACTAACGTAAAGTATCTTCTTCCTTGACTTCCTAACAAAATGCTTATTCAATACTCAGTTATGTAAGCATTTTGCAATATAAAACATGCATTAAACATGATATTAATGTCACTTTACTTTCCTAAGCTGTGCCAGAAAACTAATGAGTAAATTCCATGGGATTTGTTTCAGATGAATGGGAAAGCAGATTTTCTTTTCATCCCCTATCTGATTTGCCACCTCCAGAGCCATACATACCCATGAACAGAAGTTACCCCAGTAAACTAGCAAGAAATGAAAGTAGAGGTAAGTTTATTTCACCTCTGCCGTTGGAATTTCAGTGTATTGTCCTAAAAACAATGTAGATGGGGAAGAGACTGGATGCTGAGGTTTCAGAACTTCTAAGACTAGGAACCTGGTCAGCCTTCCTCACCACACAGGAAAAGCTAAATGCAGGTTCGCAGGCACAAGCCCTCTTTAACTTGTATTTGAATAGGGAATTGTTTGTCTTTTAAGTTGGAACATGTACTGTAAGCAACCAGCCCTGCCATTATAGTCAGCCCTTCTGCTACAGGCAGCCAGAACCACAAAAACCCCTACGACTTCCTCCTCATTTCCCATCTAAATTTGTGCACAACTCATTTATTCTTGTGCCAACATCATCCCTGAATTTAGTTTTCCTCCATTCTTATGTGTTAAGCCCCTACTATTTTTCAAGACAACAGTCATATCCTCCTCTCAGTTTTTGGTTTGCTGGTCTAATTAAATCTAGGTGTACTATACTCCGCTTCTTAGCTCTGTTTTCTGATCATCAGGGCTGCTTATGTATACATTTCAGTTTCATTTTTCTTTTCCAATCAGTATTACATGCTCTTCCAATTCAGGTTTCACACATGTCTTCTACAGAAGCATGAATGTTTCCTGTCTTAATTAGTGGTATTTTGCCCGATACACCCAAGGATCAATTTCCTTCTTTCACAACCAGTGACACTGGTGGCTCATAGTTACCCTGTAATCATCTGCACGCTCAGATGTTTCTCTCCTGTTTCCAAATGATGACGTTTTGGTTTGGAGCAGAAATTCCCCTTAGTCTCTGACCCTTCACTATGCCTAGCTTTCATCCCATTTGTATTAGTCAATAAAGAAAAGCAAAGTAATATATGTATTTTTTTGTTTCCTTTCATGAGTTTGCTATGAAAATCTTCATATAAGGAAAAACTTTAAAAGCTTTGAAATGTTATGAGTTTACAGCTTGCCACTTTTTCTAGAAATTTGCATGTGTTGCAAGTAGCACTGAGAAAGTGTGTGTGTGCATAAATTAATAAGGCTAACAAGAGCTACCAATCTGGTTTAGGAAGGAAAAAAAGGATTGAAATATATTTACCTTCCAGGCATTTGGGCTTAGCATGAGTTAAAAACTTCACTCTGGTTAGAAACTTGAACTTCTGCTGTTGTTTAATCAACTAACCAGAAATTCTACAAAGATTTTGGGTTTTTTAATGGCCAGGCAAGAAAACTAGTAGATCTTCACCAGTTACTGAATTAATTGCTTGGATATAAACTCCCACTTCAAAAGAAGGACTATTCCAGGAGGAGTAACACAAAAAAACTTTCTTTCTCTTTTAGGTGGCTCTGTCCGAAAAGAAAGAGGTGCTCCCCCCCTCCCACCTATACCAAGGTGAAATGGGTTCTGGCCCATCTTTGGGCAACATCTGTTTTCAAGTTTCCTTCGAGTCAGCTCTCCTGTCCACATCATTGGAAAGTTGTCTATCTTGATTTATTTCCACATTTGGCTTGTCAGCTGGAACAAACGTCAATCTCTATTACAGGAGTAATAGATGTGGCTTATGAACTATAGTTACTCAAAGCTATGAATTTTATTTGCTTATACTGCAGGCATTTTGTGGACCATATACAACATACATGCATCATGCTCACTGTGTCCAACCCTGTCCCCTTGAGAGCTCCACGGGAGGTCTGGCTTTGAATTTCATAGAGCTTGAACAAAGCTGTTTCATTCACTTTGGGTACAGTGGCTGTATTATTTGAATCATAAAGTATTTTATGTTTAAAAAAAAAAGTTGCTGGGGAAAAACATGTAGTCAACAGTCCCTTGGATCCTTCTTTGCATGCCTAACTTGGCCCATCTGCTTCTGCAAGCCATAGACCTACTACATGGTGACCCAGAGTTCATTCTTAACTTTTTCACTTCAGCTTAGCCAAGGAAATCTTAAACAGTATATAGCACACACTGCCTCAGGGGTGGAGTGTGTCTGGCCTTGTTTTTATCTGCGGAGACTCTTCCAAAGAAAAGCACAAGAGAAGCATTCAGCATAAAAATATATATTTTTTTATCCCTCTGTCCTAGTTTTTTAATAGTGTTATGCGTCCAACGACCGAATTCTTTCCTACTGTGATGTGGACCAACCCAGAGTCATCCGTGCCCTGGATTACTGTAATGCCCTCTGCCTGATACTGCGTGCAGAGAGTCCTCAGAAAGTAGTCTTGGTGCAAAAGCAGCAATTATTGTTATTGCAGGCTCCTCCTGTAGAATATCACTAATGCCAGTGCTCCACAGACTGCTTTCCACTTGTTTCTTTGGTACAATTAAATGATGGGTTTTGACTTAAAAAGCTTCCTGGGACTTGGGTCCCAAGTCTCAGAGAGATTGTATTTGACTTGCATTGCAGCAGAGCAGCTGAGGTCAAAAACATGCCTGAGTGAAGGCCCTTTGATGTAGTGAAGGGGATCTGGGGTTTGTGCATTCGAGTGGGAGCATCCAAAATTGCTGTCTGCACTGGTTCAAGAGAAACGGGAAGATTTGATCTTCCAAGTTGGCCATGAAGCCTGTCCTTTGAAACTTTGCTGAGAGGACTCTTCACAGCGAGCTGCAAGGCTTACATTAATAGAAGAGAGAGTGAAGTATTCTAACATTGTGACAAGTGGTTAATATGTTTAATGGCTTTTGAATTTTGTATATGAGAGAAGAGTTCATTGTGTGAGTGAATTTTACAAGTGGATCTGAATGCGTATAAAAATGCCTTGGAAATTAGAAGAAGATTATAATTCCGTATTTGAAATATTGCTGAATGAAATATTGCTCTTTGTTAATTGGACCTCTGAAGGTTAGCTCTGAAAAATTTCTCCTCAGTCTCATGAACAGTATGTTTCTTCAAAGTGCTCCTTGGGATCCCTACCAAGCCTGTATCAGCAGCCATACTTCACAGGGTGTTGCTTAAGAAAACCCCAAGAAACTTAGAAACTAGTCATGTAGGTAAAGAAAAGTTTCTCTAGCACAGGAGACATGATCCTAATTATGCTCTGGGGCTAGCATGAGGTCAATCCTTGAAAACCTAGGGAATTTAGCCAAAGAGAGTCTGGACCCCTCTGAATTGTCTGTGCCTAGGGCTTTTTGCTCTTTCCATGAGCGTGGAGGGGCAGATCCCCTTTCTGCCTGACAGCCTGGACAGACACATTGAAAGAAATGAGACAGAGTTGGATTACGCCAGATCAAATTTAATTTGGTCTTTTCAGTGTTTGTTTACAAAATCTTGTTAGCTGTGATAGCCTTTGATTATGTACCTGTTTTTTACATTTTTATATCTGATTACCTATTTTAAGTCACTGTTTATGGTCTTGAACCTGCAATTAACTGCGCAGGCGCAGGGATGTATCTACATCTAATTGCAGGATCGTGGCTATAGGAGTTTCTTAAGCAGATACTAGTGGGACCGCCATGTGACAGGTGCACTTTGGGATCAAACCTAGCACAATATTGAGTTTTTATATGTATTTTATGGATGTCACTTAAACAAAGTGCCTGTCCCTTTGGGATATTATTATATGAATAGAAGTCCAAATAAGATTTTTAGGATAATAACTTAAAGGATAAATTATTGTATTCATGTTTTTAAACTGAAGCACTTAAAACTTTTTAAGGAACAATATTTTGAATTTAACAATACAATATTTTCAGTACCTTGACCTGCCAAATCTTTATTAATACCCAAATAGCTATGCAGCCAAAAAAGCCCTCAACCCGCCAGAAACTATTATCTTTTTTATAACTTACTTGCTTCCAACATGACTGTTTACTTTGATAAGTCAATGAAAATGCTGCCCATTGTTCTACCAACTCTCTCTATCATTCAAAATATATTATATCTGATCTTTTCAGCAAGGTTTTCTGACCAGAAATCTGGACCACTACCAAAATCTTGGAAAACCAGCTTCAGTTTCACTTTCAAATGTGCTGTGTAAAAGGCCCTCAGTTAAGAAGCCAAGAAATCTGAGCTGCCGACTTTTTAGCAATTCTTTTTACTCTAGAAACTTCTTCAGAATGGATGTTTGGCATACATGTAAAATAGCTTAACACTGCAGAAAGAGGCATTTTTGTTCACCTAACAACAACTTTTCCATTTATATCTTCTTCTATAAATGTCCCTAGTTATATTCCAGAACAATGCAGCATTTTATTATTCAATATATTGCTTCATATATCAGTAGCTATTTACAATATGATCAGTATTAAAGTATTTATTTCACTATGAAGTGTTAAAAAAGAATAATACAAAACAGATTGAATCAATGGTGCCTTATGACTTTTTTAGTCAACTTTTGTGGTCTCACTAGAAAAATGAATAGTTGTTGCTCTTCCAAGTCCTAACGTGAATAGTGCCGATAGTAGCATTATACAGTGTTTGAGCCAAGCACTGCTATGTGCCCAATCTTCTCACTTCAGGTGGAGCTCAGTGTGTGGAGAGACCACTGGATCAGCGTGTAGGTGAGGTGTGGGCTTCACAATCAGTTGTTGGTAGTGCTCTGAAAATTTAACTCTTTCCCAAAACCAGCATCTGAGGCTGCTGTCCACACAGCACACAGCCCAGTTGACTTCAGTGTGGTTGCACAGGTTTTATTACAGGACTAAATTTGATTCACTGCTTTCATGTAAGATTTGCTGTATTTGTGTCAATGGCATTGTATTATAAACCTTCGTATCTCAAACTATCTTCATACATCATCACTAAGACTCACACTGTGTTACAATGGCCACGGATGTTCATTTTTGTTTAATTCAACTCAGTAAATAAAATGAGAATAACTTTTGTACCATGTGAAAATAATTTCTCCTCTATATTTTTGGAAGAAAACCACATGTGTTTGTTACAACTTTCTACACCAGCCATTGGGAGAAGAGGTGACAATGACTAATGTTGTTAAAGAAAACTCATCTTGGGATTCAGGAAGCATACATTTCGGTAAATCAAATAAATAAGGTTGCAAAGTTCTTGTTTAAAAGCCAGCATGTCCCAACGCTAAAAGAATCATAAGAATTTTTTTTTTGCAAGACTGAACTGTTAAAGTTCCTTAAATTGTCACTCAAAAAAATGGACTGTAATGTCTCCTTGCAGCAACAAATGTTTATATGACTCGTAGAAGTAGGTCTGCCTTGGAACAGAGGATGAAGGAACTAAACTGCTATGATACTTTACATATGTTGTAACACAACGATTTTCTGTGCAGAAGTATGGAAATAGAAGGGTACTTTTTGCCTTGGAAGCAAAGAATGGAGTTGAATGATCAAACTGAGATTATTTAAAGCAGAATATCAAACCTTGAGAGACATAGAGAGAGCCTCTCAGCCTCAGGACACTTGAAAAGAGAAGATTGCTCAAAGAAATAAAAAACAATTGGCTGAATGTTGCTATTAATACTAGAGTAAAAATGACAATATAAAACGTGCATGTGTGTAGTACCACATTACCATGGTGTGAACACCCTTTTCTCACAGTCAGGGGCAAACAACTTCTTATGGCGGTACATTGACTCTATATAATATATATTGTATGAACTTTAGCCTCTCAAACAGTATCCACCAGAAAATAAGGAGAATCTCTCACCTGATATCCAGGAGCACATTAAGTTCATGGTATGGTTATTCATGTGCATCAGAAGAAAATGGGAATCTTGTAGCCTGTAAGACACATGTGTGTGGACCATTCAGTTAAAATGTAAACCTGGATCATTGGCAATAAGAGGAGTGTTGGAGTAACTCAGCCAGAAGCGGGGCACATGCCTATGGGCTCAGTGAGTGAGTATGCAGCAGGTAGGTACGCCAACTAAAAGAGAAAAATGGAAACCGCGTGTCTTAAAAAAGGGAGTAACTTCAGTATGCTGCCATTTGGAAATACACTTTGTCTGTGATGAATGTTCCTTAGTGTAAACTAATGCATGCAGAGGAAGACATCTAAATTTGGACTTCCAAAGCCACATGAGAAAGAGAAACGTAAAACATAGGCTGAGCAGAAAGTAACATGCTTTTATCAGATGCTTAAAGTTTGAGCTTTTTATAAAATATTAATCTAGTTCTGTGAATTTTTTTGCTTAACATTTATTTTGTAAGTGATTTTGTTCTCACAGTTTTTCTGTTCTATACCAAATAAATTTTACTTTTATTATAATTGGTGGTGCAGACTGTTATGTTGAGAATGACCACACTTGCTTCTTTGACAGAAGCATGCATTGGTTTTAGCAGAAGCATAGCAGTGAGCCTGGCAGGAGCTGGGGTGAGCTGTTCTCCTCCCCTCCTGCCTGCCATTGCACAGCAGCACTGCAATAATGCTCAGAGGACTTTGATCCTACCTACAATGAAGATTAGGCACCTGCAGATAAGGAGAAATAATGAGATTACTTTAGGATAAAGAATGATTGAAAATCAGTGGTCAGTTATGCTGTACTTGCAGGTGGCTCTTGGGTGAGCTGTGGGCATTGGCTCTGGGCCAAGCAAGCTAGGCACTTGTGGGGAGATGACATGGAAAATCACTGTAGTTAAGCATAGATTTTTGTTTGTCATGTCTCCAGTTACTAGGCAGAAAGCTGACAGAGAATGTCAAACAAATGGAACCTCCTTTTGACTTTGGAGACCTGTTCTTGATCATGGGTGTTAAGCTTTCCAGACAGTTTGGTCCATGTTCATCAAAGAAAGACCCTTTGTTACAAAAGTCCAAAGGAGGCTTCAATATAGGCTGCACTTCCACCTTCTCTTTGGAAATTAGAAATGTCATCTAAAACCCTGAGCTAAAAAGCTTTGTTACTGTAATGCATCTATCTTACAAAGACTTAAGCATCAAATTTACTCTTACACAGGTGGTGGATTCCTTGACATCTCTGGGGATCTCTGCTTGTTGATACTTTCATTTTGCAGATTGATTGGAACAGAGACAATTTTCTTAAAAAGCCACAGACCCTCATGTAGCCTAGAAGCCCAGTGGTCCCAGTGCCTGGGCTGTATAAACAGAGAAACAATGATGGAGGGCAGAGGGTGAAGCCGGTGAGCTGTAAAGGAGCTGGCTCAGCAGGCTGAGAGACCTTTGTTTTCAGATCTGTGGCAGTAGCCTTGAACGAGAACACGGAGGTGTGAATCTAATGATCAGTTCATAGGACTTTCTGTCTCATCTTTTACCAAAGGGAACATGGTTCTTTCTGGTTTTCAAGAAATTAAATTACTTGCTTGTCTTCAAGAAGAGGGAACTGAACTGAGCATTCTGTGACCTTGTCGTAACCGCAATATAGTCCTTCCTCCATTTAACTCAAAAAATGCTGTTGATTTAAAAGAAACCCAGAGACTACACTGTAAAAGATGTCTGACTGCTCCCTGCAGTTGCAGAAAGGTTCATGTGTTGCACACAGCACACAAAAAAATATGCAACTCCTTTGATCATGGTTCAACAATTTCCAATGACCTTCCTGCCTACCATGCACAGGCTGTTCCCCTTTGCCCTCTCACCCAGTCTGACTCCATTTTACACTGAACATAGAAAATTAGCCCCAACAAATTACTGATTTGGGGGCTAAATATTGGCCCATACATTTCTGTGCAACAATTAATGTATTATTTAGGTTAGCTCATTAAATAGGTCAAGAGCTGCATTGGCAATCAGGCTCTTAACCTATCTAAAAATTTGAACAGTCTAGGTACAGAAACAGTCCTGAGGAAAGGACGATTGACACATAAATACTTGATAAAACACAGAGAATAAGTTGGGTGGCTGCAACTAACACTCCCTTGTGTCCGACATCTATCTGTCTCCTGAACAAGAACATCAGATGGTCTCTTCTTTAATCCTAAAACATATTTATGACTTAAGATATATGACTTCTGCAAAAGCTACATTCAAAATGTAAAATGGAAATCTATCATGAATGCTGTCTATATGACAGTAGAAAGCTGTCATATAGACAAGCCTTCTACTCCACTGTAATAGGACTCTTCTCATTCCCACGTTTTTTTTCCTCTCTGTTTTTACCGCTCTTTGTTTTCCTCTGTGCAAATAAAGAAGTCATTCCTTCAGGAGTGCTGGGATTTAGCCTCCACAAACACCTTTCTCATTTTTAATATGGGACTGCTCTTGTTTTGGTTTAGGGGGGGATTTTGTGTTTGTTTTTGTTGTTTCTGGGTTTTGTTTTGGTTTGGTGTTTTATTTTGTTTGTTTTTTGCTAGAATATAGGAGAAATCTCTGCCTAAGCACCTCAAAGGTATGCAGAAGGGCCGAGGACAAAGAAGTTGTTGGTTGCTGTCCATCCTTTTTCTCTTCAAAACAGAAATCAGTGATCTCTCCCTGCTTTATCACTGTCCAACTTCCTTCCCAAAGGGGTCTGCCTTGGCTACCTTTTGCACTTACTTTTGAGCAAAAATTGTTTGGCTCTGAGCTTGTGTGAACACTGTACATGGTCAGGCATGTAACCAGTTCCCTTCTGAAAATGGTTTTGTGTTCACACAAAGATGGGCGTTTAGGCTGTGGGTGTTGGGTGTTACCCAACTTGAAGGAAGCATTCTTATATATAGGGCTGTAAAAATGAGTCATTGCTGTCCTTCTCCATTCTAACAGAAATTTTAGTAAATTTAGAGTTACTGGTAAGCCCTGTGGAGCAGCAGAGCCCGTGTCTGAAGGCTGAGCACTCCGAGAGCAAAACACAGCTGAATGGTCAGAGTGCTTGTGAAGAAACGAAGGTAAAGGCTGTGGGTGAAAGTCCAGCCTCTGTCATATGGATGTTGACACGGGAACTAGTGTACCTTGTAAATGGTTTTTCCCCTCCTTACTTAAAACAGAAACTTTCACTTCTGCTATTTGACAAAGAGCTTGGATTACTTATGAAATCTGGGAACTTTTGTTTGAAGGCATAAAGATATCTGTTCCTTTCCTCTAAATACATAGTTTCCTCTCCTGAACTGTGCCTGCAGAACTGCTGCTGTGCCTTCATCCAGCTGCCCAGCAACTGTGGGGCTGGTGTGTTTGCCCCAGATTATTCCTGATTTAAAACCAAAAATCCTGCTGTGTTCTTTAAGAGAATTACCACATTCACTCTGTGCCCGAACCTTCATTCCTTCCTCTCATACATAAGGCCACTTGTGAGCAAGGGGAGCAATTGTAAATATATGTTTTAGCCACAAACATGTGTAAGGTAAATCCTAGTACAAGCCTGCATCAGAAAACGAGAAGTCTTGTCTGCTTGTGTTTGTTTCTACCTAAGCAGGCGGGAACGGGTGTGATGCACCTCCAGCCTGGAAATTCTCTTTGTGCTCATTTCCAAAAGGCCTGTGCTGCTCCGGGGGCGACGCGGAGGTGAGCTGTGGGCCTGCCCGCCGGCTCCCAGCTGTTCCCAGCTGTTCCCGGTTATTCCCGGTTATTCCCAGCTGTTCCCGGTTGTTCCCGGCCGCTCCCTGCCGTGTGCGGTGCCGGCCGCCAGGCGGCGCTCCCGGCCGAGCTGGATCCCGCCGGGATGGCGTGTGAGCCTGGGGATCCTGGGGCACCTGGGGATGGGGATGCCCGTCGGGAATGTCACCGCCGTCCGCTGTGTGCGACACCAGCAGCTCATCGGCGCTGAGCCTCGTGCTTAGCCACCACAGCGGAGCAGCCTGGCCCGGTGGCAGCTGCCCCTGCCCCTGGCAGGGCGCTCGGAACTACCTCCACGGTCCTTAAAGTTCCCTCCAACCCGAACCGATCCGTGATCCTACGGAAAGGTAGCGCACGGCTCAGCATTTTAGGGACACGGCACGCTGCTTTACCGCTGGCACAGCAGCGATTTCACTCCAGGTGCATCCGGCCTGACTCTCCGTGCAGTTACACAGCTCTTAAGCAAGTCAAATTCCAGTATTGGCATAAAAATGATGCAACAGGAAAACACACCTGACTCTACTTTCAGTTCAACAGAAAGCTGCGTGCTACTAGACCTAAACAAATAAATACTTTAGCTGATAAAGTTTAACTCTAGCTGGAGAAGAAGGTACGAATTAGAACAAAATACCTTTTTTTGTTTGAAAATTACAAGATGATATAAGAGCTGTAAGAAAGCTACTTTGCCAATACTGCAGTCTTAAAAACAGTATTTACTCAAATATTTGACAGAAATTTTCTTGTATTGTGAGTCAAAGAAATAACAAACAGTATGAAGACACACAGGAGATTAAAATATTGGCCACTAATTTAAATGAAATGGCAAATTGCTGAACATAATGAGGAAAAGGTACAGTAGCTTTCTGCACAAGAATTCAGGAAGAAGAAAGTTAGTCCTGTAACACAATAGCAGAAAGGATTGAGTGGTATACCAGTGGTGAAATGAATAAGAAATAAACAAAAAACTATTGGCTTTCTACCACAGGAGACAATACACTGCGATCAATGCATTTGTTGGATAACATTTAAACTGAATTTGTGTAAGTAATAAATTGCAGCTTGAAAAATGGTGAGATATGGTGTGATCACAAATGGAAACTTAGTAAGTGGAGAAAGTTTATGGAGATTTGGGTCATATTCTGAAAATACTTCTGAAGCTTTTGATTTGTGATACCAAAATTGGGTTTGTGGTTTATTTGTTTAGTGGGGTTTCTTCACTAATCAGTTGCTTGCAGAATAACCCTCTGCAGCTGTTGCACATCAGAAACAGCTTATTTAAGCACTGCAGCTTGCTTTACCTTGGTTTTTCTGAGCAAAGCAGCATCTGCTAATTTGTGTGCAACGCTGATAGCTCTTCTAGTTCTGTTGTTTGTTTTTTTTTTNCGGTGGGTTGTTTTTTTTTAGGAATTAGGCCAAATTTGAGTAATCTTATAGTGACTGAGCATTAAGAGTGCTGAGATCATGTAAGTAATGAGCTGCCTATGTCAAAATGATGAATGGGGCGTTTTAGGCCAAGAAAGATCTGTAACTCTTATGCCCTGTTCTTAATAAATTCACCGTATACTGTTAGCCATGTCAGTATGTGAAAATGTAAAAAACCATTTTAAGTGTCTGCATTCAGTAGATACAGGTCTAACCATAATATGAGACAAACAGACAAGACTTGTTAGTAATTTTCCAGATAATGCATCTGTGACCACTAAGATAAAATATTGACTTCTTTATGTGACTTTTGCATACTTCTTTTGCCTCAGTCAGACTGGTTAACTATATACCTTACTTTTGAGTACTTGCATTTGACTTCAGCACACTTACCTTCTTGCTGAGCCAAGTAACAGGTTGATGCCCTAGCACTGATGATGGAATTTGTACATTTAGGAGATCTCTTCAACATTTTTTTTGTCTTCCCTGAAAGCAATTTCAGACAAAGCTTCTGGTATTGAAATCATGAGGGGCTATTCTGAACTTTACTGAAACAGTGCAATCTAATTTTAACTTTTTTCTTCATTTTTTGACTTAGAGAGGTGAATTTCACCATGCACAATGTTTACTGTGCTTGATTACTACAGCAATCTATTTCAACAGACCTGAACATACATAATTATTGCTGAAGTCTTAGTTTGACTTTCTGCAAGCTGACTGCACTAGCTTTGCATATTTTCTTTTGGCAGATACAGTATTTTGAAGACCATAATTGCACCTACAGCTGTGTGACATACCTGTAACATATGCTCTCGTCTCAGCAACAGAACAAAGTGGAAGTGAGTGAGTACAGTAAACATGGTTTCAAAACCAGCTTGAATGTACACATGGTCTTACAAAAGATACTATATGGAAAAATACCAATTAAGTTCTTGTAACCAGCCTAGATAATGAGGCATACTACTGCGAAATTGTAGATGAGCAGATAAATAGCTTTCTTGAGAAGGAAAATGTTTTACAAAAGTGTTCCAAGGTAACTGAGGTGAATGTAAACATCCAGCACATCCCCCATAATTTCTGTGTTAATAAGCTTCAAGCTTCTGAGAACAGTATCTGGCTTGGCATTTTCCTGGTCTCTGTATTAGATTGCTCTCAGGTGTTGGATATTTTTATGGTGTTTAAGCCTCAGAAGTTTGGGAAATTCTTTCATGGGACAAGTGCTTTCCATTTGACAACACCCTCCAGAGACAAAATCCAGGGGCCTATTTCCTGTTTACAGATTAATTCCTTCAGGTTTTCCTTGTTGTTTAGCTGCCTCACCAAACATGTGCATGTGTATTGTAAGCTATAGTTTATTTTCCAGTAACCATGTGAGTCAGTGTAAGTGACCAGACACATCTAGATATAGATAAGCACTTTGTGTTCTTCCTGAACATCTTACGCATAACTGCAAGAAAACAGAGATTACAAATGAACAAACTTTCTGAAACCTGAACTACATTTGTAGATAACCAAAGTTAGACATGGTGGACAAGTTTTTAGATGGAGGCAGCTAACAAAATTTAACAGAGGTTGAGCATGAGGCCCTGCCTTGTGCATTTTATTGTCCATCCACTTGCTAAACAATGAGCAATACAAGAGCAATAATTCTTCCAGTACTGGAGTTATAAGGCCATTGTTGTCTGTGGGTATATCTCCAATTTTACATAAAATTTGGCTCACCGTCAATAACCAAAGAGCATTGAATAAGTATTTTTCCTGTAATTGAATATAAGGAGATTACCTAAGAAGTGCTAGTCTCTCTTACCCATTGTTGTAATTACTGTGTTAGTAAAATACTTGGATTTTTCCATGCTGTTGAAAACTAGGTACTCAGCTGTCTGGAAATTGCTCTGAGATTATACCTGTAAATTTCCAGACAGATTTCATCCCGATACATTGGCCAACATTCTTCCTGTCTGCTCATATTCTATATTCTGTTTTCTGTCTATTCTTGGAAAAGTCACTTCTTTGTAATATCCTATTGAGAGATTATTTAGTGAGATGTTTCACATTTTCAATCAATAATACTGCTTTGAAGCTCACCGCACTTTTCCTATTGTAAGGCAATGTTTTCTTTCAGTTATCACCATGCTTAACAATTTGACTACAGCTTGCATGCTAGCTCTCTAAAAAACACAAAAAAAACCCCCAAACCCACTTACTTTTAGTGTTTTCAGAAACAAACTGGAGATATGTACTTGCTTACAGTAAATTCTTGAAGGCTTTTCCTGAGAATACTCCAGTGTTTCAGGTTTTGCAGCAAGTGCTTGCAGTTTACCAGTAAACTACTCTTCACACCAAGTACAAAGATACATATCTGATTCCCCCTGAAAATCTGTCCAAATTGGCTCAGTTGTATGCCTTTGAAAAATATGTTTGTATGTGGTCACTGCCAGTTCCTAAAAGCTAAATCATGTGAAACCTGTTCTCATTGAGGTAGTAAGCCTCTTGCAGTTCCTGTATGGGGCCAGCCTGTGTATGTGTAATTGTTGCAGGTAAATGAGTATGACGAAAGCCACAGGGCAGCAGGATGGCTCATGTAATGGTTGTTCCAGCTGCTTTTCATTGGTTGAGCTGCTGCCCAGATCAAAAAGCAGGAATTGTCTCCTATACTTTCTATACTTTGGTGGCACATAAGTGGATGGAAACATCCAATTCAAGTGAAAACAGAATAAAAATCAAGGGGGAGAGCAGCTCATGATTGTGAAATGTTGTGTAGCATTATGGGAATGCTCAAGAGGATTGTTAAGATTTTGGGGACAACTTTCCATTTTGTGTTTGTTTAGGAGCTGTTGGAAAGTCTGGCTTTGCAGTGTCAGCTAATGGTGTTTTTTGTAATCTACAGTTAAACTGCCAAAGCTGAGTTGCAGGTGGAGGAGGATGATAGCTGTGATCAAGAGCTGAGGGACTGTATAAACCTGTCCTCTCAGGAGTTTGTAGACAGAACACCTTGCCTCTCCCATGCATTAGTCACACTATTATAGCTATGGGCATTGTTGAGCCAAATATTTGGGGTTTTAATTAATGCATGGGGACTGTTTGATACTTCTATGGGTTGGGTGAAACTCCATGAGAACTCATGACTCTCATGACTGTCACCCTTATTTTACAAAGATCATAAAGGGAAAAGGGAAGCAAACTCTATTATAAACCCAGGGTGTTGGAACGCGAAGAGGCTCCATGGAAAACAAGGGTACTTTCAAGACCAGAGAATATGTGGCTCAAAGAAAGAGTCTACAGAGCTTTGATTAAGTGATGAGAGAGCAGGGAGGAGGTGTCAGTGAAAAAATACTATCTTTTGCTTTTCTAGGAAGCAGGACTTTGTATGGTCTTTGGGAATATGCAGGAGTATCCTGTGTATTCAGTACTGCATTAGAAAGACTTCTTGACTCCAACATTAAGTTATTGCTAATTATCCAGGTTGAAAGATGCCAGAAAACTGTGTTCCTAACATTTCCCAAACAAGTGGAGCACTGGTCCTGTAATCCAGTGTTTTAGTTATTCACAATGCAGTTCTGGTGGCACAGTCTGGTTAATAATGATTTCATGTTTCTCAACAGGGCAAGGGGTCAGACCCTAGTGCTCTTCTCTGTTCATCTCAGAAGAGGCTGTGTGCCACTGACAAATAGTTGCAAGGCTGCTTATACTATGTTTAAAAAGATTAAAATCTTCAGGAGGAAATATGCTATATTATGTCCTATTTATCTTCATGCATATAATTTTCCCTTAATTTATTTGCACAGCAACTATAATAATTTTATTGTATTTTTGTTATCTCATCCTGTTCCTTTGGCACTACATTTTCATACTTTTGAGTTTTTACTATTTACCTTTTTTATTCCTTGGCGTTCCCCAAAAGAAAATACAGGACCCAGGCCAAGTGTACTTGACTGATTTAGTACACGGTATCTGTTACAGCTGAGATAGAAATTCGTCACGGTCGTGTTACTGCTGATTCCCTGCAAAATCATGCTATCAGTTGGTAGATACCAATAGCAGTCAATGAGCAGCCTATCCAGCCAAATTTATGCTCTTTTAAAATAACGCATTTAAGGTTTATCACATTTTAAATACCTGAATTAATGCTGAATCACTAGTGATCTTTTCAAGAGGAAGAAATGAGTTCAAGAAAAGGGAAGGCATACATTTTTACCAAGAATCTGGTATGTCTCCCTTGCTGCTCTCCAGAGCATGTCCTTCTAAGGTGTGTCAATTCTATAGGGAAGAATGAAAGGCAGAAAGCCAAAAAAATCTGAAAGACCTCATTATACTGTATTTCCAAAAACTAATCCAAATCGGTCTCAAAGTTGTCTTTGCCAGGTGCCAAGCAGAAAAACTTAACAATTAATAAATTAACAAAAGAGTCTTTTAGTGTTTGTATCAAAACAAAGTCTCACCCTTAACCTTACAATGGGTGGCTCTTAACCAAGAGGCTGCACCACCTTCCAGCAATAAACATACATAATAAACATTGACCGAGCTTTGGAACAATCTCTTGCTGATCTTTCGGTTGGGCTGTGTTGGCCCAAAGCAGGGCCAGGATGTGGACAGGAATGAGAGGCAGGCACTGACACTGCTGCTACCTGTCAGCTGAGGTTCTAGATCATGTACACCCTTTTAGTGCAGCAACATAAAATTTAAGCACCAGTACCTTTAAATTAAAATTAGACATATATTAACAATATCATACCTTCTAAAAGTTTCTAACAGGCATGTTTATCCCGACAAGTTTTTATCCCTGTCTGCATTCTTTGTGGGATTTTCTTAACCGTTTTCTGGCTTCTCAATTAATTCCCTTAGGTGTTATTTTTGTTATATTGATGCTCTTTATATATAATATCTGTTTGGTTTCTGGTAAAGTTCCTGTAAATATTTTGACCGTAGACTTGCAAACTGAACAGACTATGGGCAAAATTATTAGATCATATCTGACACAGTGCTTCATAAGTTGTCAACCACATACACCTTTTTTGGTTGAGATTGTTCTCGCTTCTGCTGTTTCGGTCTTCTCTGAGTGTTATGTGAAAGGGGAAGAGGAATGGTTCTTTTTTGGCTTGAAGTTCCCAGTTTGGAGGGGGAAACTAATGAGCACATAAACTTTGGATGACATCACACCTGCCAGGAAAATGCCTTACTCCAGCTGGGACACCTATTGCTATGTGTCTGCCACACTTAACAAGAAAGGCAAGCTGGTTTGAGTCAAACCAGCTATGAAAGGAAGCATACAATACACTGAATTCACACTTGCTGTCTTTGCAGCAGCAGTATCTGTCTTGGCTCTTAGAAAAAGGGCAGCTGGAACTGCTGTTACCTCAACTGCATCACAAACGGGAAGCCTCAAAAAGGTGCATCCTCGTTTTCCACAAGATCATCTTTGGCCATTACCAGCTTTCAGCTTCCACTGAGGAAATCACTGGCCGGCCAAGCTCGTGGAACCGATGCCCCGTCCGAAACACGGTGTTTTGTTCCTGCTTCCTCTGCCTGCTAGAGGAGTTTGAAGCTGGCACAGAAGGCTCGGGATGGGCCGAGCAGGGAGCCAGGGCAGGAGGCTCGGGACGGAGCCAGCCCCGCTATCGCTGCCGCCGGCCCCTCCGGCTGGCGCAGATAACCGCGGGCAGCAGCAGCAGCAGCCGCAGGAGCCACAGGCGGCCCGAGCCCATTCCGCCCTGTGTTCCCGGGAAGGCGGTCCCGGGGCGGGGGAGCCCTCGGGCCGAGGGGCCGCAGCGCCGCCATCTTGGGCTCGGCCCGCCGGGGCCCGCCCTGCCGCAGCCCCGGGGACAGCCCTCCCTCAGCCCGCGGCCCCAGCCCCGGGGACAGCCCTCCCTCAGCCCGCGGCCCCAGCCCCGGCCCGCCCTCCCTCAGCCTTGCCCCGGCCCCGGCCCGCCCTCCCGGGGCGCTGAGCCGGCCGCAGGTGCCGGGCCGGGGCGGGCCATCCTTCCTCTCCCGTCCCCGGATTCGGTGCCGGCGGCCGCGGCCTCGCAGAGGGTCTGAGTGTGGCAGAGCACAGTCCCTCCCTCGCACTGCCGTGCGGAGGCGCCTGCCGAGAGCTGAGTCGGTAAGGGCGTAGGTAAGGTCGCCCTCCTTGCCGCGGGCCGTGTGTGCCGCGGGGCAGTGCCAGCCGGGGCAGGAGGGCTGTGGGCGAAGGCAGGCTGTGTGCCCCTGGCAGGGTGACCGCGGCAAGGAGAGCGGCCGTGGGCAGGGAAGGGGCAGGCGAGGCGCGTTCTGGTGTGGCTTTCTCTGCGAGTCAAAGGATTTTGCATCCCAATTTGTCAAGTGGTGCGAGTGAGGTGATTTTTAAGGGGTTCTGGCAAAAAAGTATAATCTGCCTTTTGAAAAATATTTTGCTGTTTGGTTCAGTATGTGTCTGTGGACAAGCCCAAAGGTGAGCCTTACTGAAGATTAAGGGGAGGTGCGTTTCCCGTTTGCCTCCTGGGTTGGGATTCTGTGCTGCTGGCAGCTCTTGCCTCCTTGGGGCCGGTCTGAACGCCCGCGCGGCCCGAATTTGGCGTTCTGGCAGCGCTGCCGTGTGAGCTGTGCCAGCGGTGCCCAGGGCAGGCCTGGGGGCGCGGGGTGCCGGCCCCGCTGCTCCGCTCAGCTGCGTCCTTGTCACATTCCCGGAGAAAGGAAACGTGATTAGAACAGCTGCTCAGAGACACTTAAGGTCTGATATTTCTTATGGTATTGTCTAGATTTCCAGATAGGGGTTGCCCACTTCTTGGCTTAATTGCTCTTGCAGTATTGTCCTTTCTCTGTTTTCTTAGCCCAGTAAAGTAAAAATCATTGTTAACTTGCAAGAATAGGAACTGCAGTGATCACTTCTTCCCACAGTTTTATCGTTGTATCTCCCTAAAGTTGCTTCCTCTTTGACTTCTTGCACAAATTTTTATATGAAGATGCGTGTAGTAAATGCTTATCTGAGCTGAGGATGAGGTTCTAGAGATGCCATGAACGGTAACTCTTCCTGCTCTGGTTCTACTTTCAGCTTCCTGAGTAAAATATTGTGTCATCCTTGGGATGTTTCCACATTACATTAAAGTAGGAAAGTTTCTGCACTGCATTAAAATAGGTCATGTTGTGGGATATAATTTATGAACTATGTACACAGCCTTGCCAGTGTCACCACATTATCATAAGAGTGATTATCAGTTGAAAGCTTAAGAGTGAGAGGCCAAAGGGAGGTGCACATTGAGGTTATCTCTTCTATTCTCTCCTACTCTTTGACTTTCACTGAAAAAGAAGATGAAAGGAATTTTCCTACTGGTAAAGGAGACAACTTCTCTATTTCTGTACTTGGAGGAACCTGATGTTGCTTAACTCACAGCTGCTGTAAAATTGAGTTTCTAGTCTGATGAATTTTAACACTTTACAAATATTGACAGCCTACAAGAGAAATGGGCAAATGTCATTGCTCCAGGTTGTTTCATGGGAAGCTCTTATTCCTTGCTGTCTGTCTATTGTTGGTCTTCATACAAGGCTTGCTCTCGTGCTGGCTCTGCTGTCATTCCTTAAAAATGCAAGCTGATGGTCAGGCTGCAAGCTTGATACATTTCACAGCAGATAAGGCAGCATTATTCCTAAAAGCTTTGTCTGTATTGGCCTGCAGTTCCCAACAATGCAGCTGTGGCTGAGTTTTCAAGGATTCAAATCCCAAACCTCAATCCCTGAAGGGTTAACCACAAATCATGTCCTGTGGTGTCAAAGCTAAGTGTTTTCCCTTGGAACTGCATTATATTTGTTTATTTTAGTGTAATTTGTGTAGTTATTTTGTTACATCTACTATAAAAGCATAATCTTTTCTGTGTAGAATAAACCAGGTTTTGGTTTTGCATCAGATCATTTTCTTTGATTTCATTAAGAACTGTGAATTGGAGATAATTTCACTCCTGTGAGATGCTAGTTTGAGTTAAGCCCAAAGTATAATAAGGCTGTATATTAAATCTCTGATTAGTCATTGCATAATCTCACAACAGTTATATAAATGCCTGTATCCTACAGAGCAAAAGGCACCGAGAAATGTATTCGCTGTGTTATGCTGCCTGCTGTGCAAGCTCTCACATTTCTGGAAAGTACTGCTCTGCAATAGGTAATCTGTGTTAAATGTGAAGATTTTGGGATGTGCATGTCTCAGGAGCTGAAGAGATGGTTTATTCTCAAAGCCCTCTGAGGAGTGCCAGTAGCAGCTTTTACTGTGATACAGTTTCTCTCTTTGAAACTTGTGTGGTTCACCAAAACTTGAACCTGTGTGACTTCGCAGGGTCCCTTGTAATGAAGTTCAAGGTGAAGGTAGCCTGAAGGCTGCAGGAATGTTTGTGGCACTTTACAAAGGATGTGTATATCCATATCAGTTTTAATCTAGTGAGGAAAATACAGGATTTGTTGTGTGCTATTGATCGATACAGCGTAAGTCAGTCTTCTGAATAGTTAAATCCTGAATTATGAAGTGGGAATAAGGGCGCTTCTATATTTTGTAGCAATTTTATGAGGAGAAATAATGAGGGAAAAGATATGATTAATTAATTTAGGCACAATTTTGGTTTAAAAATATGGGCTTGTGTAGCAATATTGATAGGTTCAGTCTGTGCAAGCAAAAAGCCTGGATAGCTCAAACCACTTTTCAGGAGAGAAAAATAGGAAGGAGATAACTATAGTGCTGAAAGCTCTTCTGCTGTACAACTGCATGTAATCTGTGGCTTTTCTGAATAAGAATAAATTTTTTCATTAGCCTTGGATAGGGAGGCACAGCAGATGAGAAGGAATGCTAGAATTCATGGATAGATACAGCTGGAATACACTTTTGCTACAGATCAAATATTGCATCTATTTAAGAAAGCATCATCTTTACCTTACTGCTGAAAAAAAGATACCTCAAGAGAGCAGTGAGTAGGTTGAACAAGTTGCATTGCCAGAAGCTTTACCTCTATGCAGTGCTGTAAGCTTGAAGAATTTGACTTGGGGCTGTGCCAAAAACCTGCTTTTCACCTTGTAGGTAGTGCAAAATGTGTCTGATTTCTTTCAACAATTGGACAGTGTTGGAAACCTGTCTCTGATTCACTTTTGGAGATTTTTCAAATTCCAACAACATCCTTAGGTTTTTCTAGAAGAAATGGTTGGTTGTCTGCTTCATTTATTATGAGTTTTTCCATTGTTCTGTAGTACATAATGCTTTGAGCTCTTGGTCCAAATACATCTAAGTGAATGTATCATCATAAGAAATACACAGTCTTTAAAATAAGCCCTACTTGGTGTGAGACTCATTTTCCTTGGGAGAAGAGATAGCCAAGGCTGCTGAACAGATTTGGATGATGCAGCTACTCAGTCCATATGAATTACAACAGCATCATAGGAGTGCTTACTAAAAGCCTCAGGCATAAATAAAAGTCATGAGTCAAAGAGTTTATGCTGCATGTGAATATGTGTATGCTGGATGCCAGGGTGTGAAATAGATCATACAAGATCTTACCTTTGTGCTGACCTGATTTACTTGCTTATTTACCTGGCTGTTATGAGTTCTGTGTTCCTTGTGGGTAGGATACAAAGAGGCTGGAAAGACTCCTGAACCAGTTGTTACTTTGTGCAGATTGTGCTGTATA
Source organism: Campylorhamphus procurvoides (assembly GCA_013396655.1). NCBI lineage: Eukaryota > Metazoa > Chordata > Aves > Passeriformes > Dendrocolaptidae > Campylorhamphus > Campylorhamphus procurvoides. The sequence continues at coordinate 609,731 of WBMV01007376.1, forward strand.
AAATGCTGTTTGGGAATTGGCAATCTCAGCTTTGCCACTGGTATGTTAAATGGCTCACATCAAATCAGTTTGCGTGTACCTTACTTTCCATCCCTACAAAGTGGGGTAAGTTATCTTGACTTCCTATATAATTCTATACTTCAGTATATAATTCCTATACTTCAGGAATTAGTCATGTCAGAATTTTACATGTAGAGTTACAGCTGACGGACTGCACAATTTGCAGAGCTGTATCACCAAAGCCATGTCTGCTATTGACCAATGAATATTTGGGTTTGATGTCCACTCTCTTCATCTGATTTGCAGACTTTACATGTCTGCTTGTATATAGAACCTGCAGTGCTCTAGTCAGCCCTTTGCAAAGGGGATCACTGCTAACAAGCGAGGAATAGAAGTAACGAGACATTTGTGTTGTACATAGATACTTAATTTAACACATACTTAAATTTCACTGCTACAGGCCTGAATAATTGTATGTAGAAATATAGGGAGACACTGGTGTGGTGAATTAGATCATTGGCAGCTGTGTCATATGTGGATTCTTTGCTAACTGGAAAATGTATCATTAGCACATGATACTGAAATGTTGGGAGAGGTCAAAGTTGCATAAAGCAAGGTACAAACTTAAAGGATGATATGATAATTTGATTTCTAAATCTTTCTGAAAGGTAGAGAGGACCTTGCCAAATATTTTTGTACCAGAGCGGAGAAGCTGATTCTTGGTCAAATTTATCTTCCTTGCCTGGTGCTCAGTTCTTATAAGGCTGTTCCTATTGTCTGTTCTGTAATAATCTAGGAGGGCTTAAGCTTCTACTTAAGAAGAAGGCATAGGAGGGTGGGATGTTGATGTGCAGAGAATGTGTGGGTTACAGGCTGCTAATGAGAATGTAAAGAGAGTTGTCTTTTAGCATTACAGAGTTAACTAGGCTTGCAATGGTGGTCTGGAAGTGAAGAATATACACTTGAGAATTTAGCAATTCCTATTTTCCGAAACAATGACTGGAAAATGCTGAAGGGTTGTAATTTATTGTAAATGATGTTTAGATCCTAGAATAATAAAAAAAAGGCCTTGTTATATCTGCTTTCCTTCTGAGGGATTTTTGCTTTTTGAATCCCCAATCTACATTTATTTTTAATATTACAGTGTTACCCTCTAATTACTTTTGGGATTTTTGGCTTCTATCAATTGTCTTGTTGAATTGTATGGAGTTGTGAGATGATGTCTGAAGATCTGTGTGTATGAAACAGTTTTCTCAGAGTTGTTTCTCTTTAGCTATTTATCATTTGTCTCATTATTTGTTTGTAATGCAGTTTTAAGTGTAAACTCTTCTGTTAGCAAGCCTAGTACCATAAATATTCAAAACCACAGTCTTGAAAGTTAATAAAAGTACTTTTTTTTCTTTTACAGATGAGATCCTTTCATACTCTTCTTTGGGAAGAAGTGGTCAAAGGAAATGGATAGCTATTTAGACTTCACTGCAAAGAACCTCTCATCTTCAGCAAATATGTCTATTTCTTTGTCTGGACAAGCTGGACTCAATACCACCAGTGGTACTCCTTCTATGTCAATAAGCAGGCTTTTCCCAGCCCTGTTAGAATGCTTTGGAATAATTCTTTGTGGCTACATAGCTGGAAGAGCCAATATTATCACATCAACTCAGGCCAAAGGACTGGGAAATTTTGTGTCCCGTTTTGCACTCCCAGCTTTACTGTTCAAAAACATGGTGGTACTTAACTTTTCTAATGTGAATTGGTCCTTCCTGTACAGTGTTTTAGTTGCCAAAGCTGCTGTGTTTTTCTTAGTCTGCATTTTAACATTGTTGGTAGCCAGTCCTGAGAATCGATTTGGCAAAGCAGGTTTGTTCCCTATTTTTGCTACACAAAGCAATGACTTTGCACTGGGATATCCAATAGGTACGTATGTTTTCTTCTTTTAATTGTCACTGTTCTAGATGCGTTTGCTTTTATTTTTCCATAATTTGAAAGTGACTTCTGAACTAAAGTTCCCTGCTATCAAAGTAATGTCTGAAGTACCTCTCAAAATTCTCTTTGAGATCACTCATCATCTATGCAAGGGTAAGAACAAGAAAAGAAAGCAAGTTTGTTTCAGCAAAACCAGAAGCAGGACATTTGATTACAGAATTGAAAATGCAATTACAAAACAGAAACAATTCCAGATTATGTGTAACAACAAGTAGCTCCATATTTTAGATTACTTGAGGAATTAGCAGTTTCTTTCCCCCTATTCCAGGACAGCATGCTCAGGAGAATCTTCAGTCTTTGTTACACTCTTCATGTTTGCTAGATATGTATAAAATGTAGACAAATGCAATTACAAGCTTTTTCTTCTTTAGCTGAAAATACTGTATTTCCCTCAGTTGTATCTCCTGAGATTTATTCGTCTTGAGAGAAATCAAAAGTATGTCACAAATAGGGCTGCGAGGATTATATCTTTATTTCTTGGTATGCCTTTGAAATGCCAATTAGGGTTTCTCTTTTGATATATATACATATATATAATACATATAGGGGTTGTCTAAATGTATTTTCATTGCATCCCAGATAAAATGTTCTTTCAACTTTTGTCAGACTACGTATTTCTTCAGATATTTCATGATTTATAAGATATGAGTCATATTTTTCTGTGCCAAAATCTACACCATTTAGTTCATTAAGAGCTTTACTGAAATACTTACTGCAACAGTAATAGTGTAGGCTCTTGAGGTTTATTTCTTAGAGCTGTTTACTTCCTCTCCTGTCCTTTCTCTTCTCCCATCCCCAAACTTTCACCAGTGTTTGGTTCATGCTGTCAGCTATACTAAGTTTTTACTATTAATGGCTTCTCTGAAGTGTCTGCTGGACTGGGCAACAAAGAATGCCTTGCTTCTCTTTATATATGGTGACTGGTAGTATTTTGAACAAAGCCTGATCTTTTATTGGAAATATATTTTTAAATGTAGCTGTTGAAATTTATAAGGTACAAAAATCAGTATTGACAAATCAGTGTACTAAAAGAACATTATTTAAAAAGGCAGTTTGACCACTTAAATCAATAACTTTGAGTCTTCATCCCATATAATTTCTTTAATATGTTACTATTATTATTTATTATTTCTTTACTATGCTGTTTTTTGCTGTTTAACAAAGATTTGCATGTAGGGATATCAAAATGCAGGTTAAATTTTCAAAGATCATAACTGTATTTTTCTATTATTGTGGTTATGACAGTTCTATATTACTAAGCGATGTTGGGGTGGAAAAAAATTGCCCCAGGGGTTTGCTGGCACCCCTCTGACACAGATAAAACTACTATGACAGAAAGCTTTGTTTGTTTTTTATTACTGGGTGAGATGATATAACTGACAGAGCAGCTTCACCTATTCTCTAGTGCTGTGTTGTTAAAGCACAGGTGTAGCACAACTGCTATGTGGATGATGGCTCAGTTACCATGACTTTAATGTTACTAACTGTATTAAGCATGGACAACTAGTGCATGATTTGTATGTAATTTTGAACAGCTGAGACACAGAGAACTGATTTAAAACTATTACTTTATCTTTGATTTCAATTTTTTGTTATGATCAACAAGCAGGAACCTTGATTTAAATAAAAAGAAAATTTTTCATCAGCATTAGAAGTTGTGGATTATTTTCACTGTCTTAATGATTCCTTTAGAGTAATTTCTATTTTTTTCATCCACTAACTCAGTGATCTAGTTTCATTTTTTGTAGCCAGGAAAATGCGTTGTGTCTTCAGACATCAGTTAAAATGTATAAAGACCTTAATATATGGTAGTCAGTAGGCAGTTTCACCTTTACAGAAAGTAATATTTTTTTTAATTTTTCAGTCAGGCGCTACTTGCATGTGACTTGTGTTGAGTTGCATTCGTATAAATATATATATATATCTGTATAAAGCAATATAAAACATCACTCTAAGGTTTGAGGTTTTAGAAAAAAATGTATTTACATAAAAAGTGTTCTGCATGCTTTTATTTATCAGAATGTGTTTAGTGCTTAAAACTGGCTTGTTAAATGCAGTAACTAAGCACAAACTCGCCAGTTCTGTTCAGCACTTTATTCAGCATTTTAGTACAGGTAGTTCTTGTGTATGTATTTTAATCATGGCCTGTAAAAGGAAAAGCATCTTTAGTGCCTTTTCTTATATATATCAGATATCAACTAACTGAGAATATCAGTTTATTCAATCTAAAGAAGAGTGTGTTCATACGGATTGCTGATTTAGTGTCAGAAGTTTTCAGAAGAAATAGTACAAAGAAAAAAATATTTTGGATTTCAAAAAACTTAGTCATGGAGGAAAACGTTTTCAGAAAAATAACAGCTTAATAATGTTATTAGTATTATGGATAGTAAATATAAAATATATGAAGTATATATAATTTATAAAATATACGTTATATATCTGTATAACATAGTATATATAATAACTATTATAGTAATATTAACTATATATTAATATAATTGTGATTCTATCAATATGTTATTGCTAATTGTTAATAACAAGAAAATTATTTAATATATTAACATTATGAGGCAGGTAAAGATAACATTGTGCTTTTAAAGCATTGGGGTTTTCTAATTCACCCTAGAATTGAATCTTGTTTATATTTCCAAAGTATTTTCCATGTTTTTGAAGTGCTGTTTGCACAAACTTGAAATAAGAAGCAATTCTTCTTTGACTCAGAAGTATGAGAGTCAGAGACCATAACTACAACAATATCTTGTCCCTAGGAGTCACAGAGAACGCACTAATAATTAAGTGATTTTTTTTATTTGGTTTTGCTTTGTTGTGTCATATTGAATCAATGTAGAATAATCACACCTGACTCACCCACTGAAAACTGATTAAATTTCAGAGATGTGAGACTCCCCTAAGATGGGAAGCAACTTGTGTCCTGCAAAGGTGCATTTAATTCTCCACACCTGTCATGTCTCTGGTGAGGAAAAGCAAGTCAGGAATAAAGGCAAAATTTTTGCAGCATTTGGGATGACTCAAAGGAAACATAGGATTGTTATATTGTTTTCTTTCTTTTTTTTCTATAAATGTTGAGTATTTGTATAATCATTAAATAGTATTGGATAGTTAATCTTTGGTCTTTAGTGTGTTCATTAGATGACCGTGGCCTGATGTGATTTGGCATACTACTCTTACTGCATAATCCAATACTGAAAATAGTAATAATTGAATTAATTTAATTAATATTAATTTAATTAATAAAATTCAGGTACTTCTGAAGGAAAATGAAATAATTTTCTTTAGTTTTCAGACAGCAATATTTAATTTCAATATTAATGTATTTTTTACTGAAATGTTATCACTCATGACTCTTCATTTCCTGTCTTCTAGTTGAAGCTTTATATCAAACCACTTACCCCGAGTATCTCCAGTACATTTACCTAGTGGCTCCAATATCTCTTATGATGCTAAACCCCCTGGGGTTTATCTTCTGTGAAATCCAGAAGTGGAGGGATAATCGCACTGTGCCACACAGCAAAATCAAAATAGTGGGCCTAGCACTCCTTCGAGTTTTGCAGAATCCAATTGTATTCATGGTCTTCATAGGAATTGCCTCAAACTTTATTCTTGGCCAGAAAATTCCTGAATACCTTGAAAACTTCCTTGATGGACTGGGCAGTTCATTTTCTGGCTCTGCACTGTTTTACCTGGGACTAACTATGGTGGGACAAACAAAAAAACTGACAAAGGGTATGTTTGTTGCACTGATCCTTCTCATCACAGCTAAACTGTAAGTCTGATTTATATATTTTTGTAATTTTGTTCTCTAGACGTTTTAACTTCTCAATACCCTGGGCAGATGGCTTTTCTCTCAAAAGCATTATAATGATAGTTTGTTTCACTTCCAGTATTTTGAGTGAGTGTTTCCTAAACTCTTTGAGAGTATACAACTGTTAACTTTTAAGGGAAATTAACCAGACTACAAACCTGTTATCTGGCTCTGCAGAGAAAAAAAATCAGGGGTTCTGTGGCTTCATGAACTGCCTGCAGGCCATCTGTCATGAATTGAGTGTTTGAACTGCCTGACTTTTAAGCATGAATAAATGACAAGTTGTATTAAGAACTTATGCCATCATCATCTTCCCTTGAATATATCTCAGTTACTGGTGAATTAAACAGTTCATTTCCTACAGAGCAACAATTAACATAATAGAATTGTTGTTTAGTCTTTAAGTTTGTATTGTAAAACTTGAAGACGCATTTGAATATCAATACAACTAACTGGCAAACTGAAAGACCTAGTGTGTAAATCAGCTCAATGACAAATTTTGTGAGAATGTAAAAAAAAAAAAAAAAGGGTTTTAATGTTACCACTTTGGTTTACTGGTGACCCTGTGCAAGACTTAGATCTGGCACAGAGATCTGGGCTATTGCTAAAGGTGAACAAAGTAGCGTTGGTGTAGGGGGTTTGCTGGCCGAAATATTTGATATGGGTTACTTACTATACTTGTTATACTTCAGTTTGCAGAATGGTGGTCTAGATTTCACAGCTACTGACTGCTTGTAGCTGCTATTTAACAGCTGAAAAATGAGAGGGTTTCTGTGTTTAAACCAAGGTTTATACAACGAACGTATCCGTACAAATCAGTGAGTCTGCTTATATCCCAGGGTTTATTCTAATTTTTATCTTATTTTTAAATTAACTCATGGTATGGTAAATGTCTTGATAACAGTAAAGGCAATCATTCAAAATGATGTCAGTATTCAAACAAGCCTTAAATTTCCTTTTGATTCATTTTCTGAGTAAAGAAGAGTCTATTGCTATAGCTTCAGTAATATTTTTTCAATTTTTTCTTCTCTCTTTTCAGACTTATGATGCCATTTCTCTGTAGAGAAATGGTGGAGCTCTTGGACAAGAGTGACAGCATTGTCAACCACACCAGTTTATCAAACTATGCATTTCTTTATGGAGTTTTTCCATCAGCACCTGGTGTTGCAATATTTGCAAGTCAATTTAATATGGAAGTAGGAATTGTATGTAGTTAGACTTTTCTGTACTAATTTTGAACTTAACTTTGTTGTTGAAATACTTAAATAAATAAGCGGGCTTGAAGAATTTGTTTTTCTGCAGTATAGATATCTTAGGCTTACTTGGACTCCCTGATCTTTCCTGTTGTCTCAAGTGTCTTGGTAGTAGATGTTCATAAATAAGTCCTCATACTTTTTTATTCATGACTTTAGTAGGGAGAACTAGAATAATTTGAAATATAAGTAAGTTGTGTCCTTTTGGGGGGTTGGGTTTTTTGGTTTTTTTTTTTTTTTTCAACAACCTTATTGCTGAGATACTGTTTTTGCAGGAAAGAAGAGAAATTGTGTTACTGACTTCAGTAAGAATAGTGTTACTTTAATGCTGAAAATTGATGAAAGATTTTATGCTTTAACTGATTCAGTTGTGTTGCCCTTCAGTTAAATCTTGGGATGAAATGCTTTTTTTTCCCCCTCCCCTCCCC